>QRFJ01002284.1:258969-293806 GCA_006176705.1 Cocos nucifera | reverse complement strand
TGTTCTTTGACTTTGGTCAAAATCTACCTTTGACTGGTCAAACGTTGACCATTGATACTTTGATTTGACCACATTGATGCACCTATTGGAGAGCTGGTGGGGCCTGTCCCCCTGCTAAAACCTGGCAAGGAGGAGGGCGCATGCCACCCTAGCCATGTACCGAAGTTGGAGGTGCCTAGGAGTCCTTGTTGGACAAGGACTCCACCTCCCTTTTGGATTCCAATTAGAGTTCTTCTAAGAACCAACTTTGACTGATCTTAGGCACCCTCTAAGGAGGAATCCAGGGGACTCTATTCCCACCAATCAGATTTAGATCTGATTTCACAAAGGGTTGTGATTGGTTGGGAAGAAGAGGAGTTGGATCACAGTTAGTCTGTAAATAAGACCTTGTACCCAGCTCAAAGAGGCTAAGAGTTTCCATATGCCCAAAGGCCTTTTCTCCTCTCTTCCTCCATGCCAAACCTCCTTCTCCTTCTCCTCTCCACGTCCAAAAGGGTTTTGGACTTTGGTTGATGCGATCCAGATCAAAGAAAGGCGATCAAAAGCAAGAAGGCTGCACTGCTGCAAAGGATGATTGCCGATCTTCAAAAGGAGTTTTGAAGATCCTCCAGATCATATCCAGATCTAATTTTTGGAGAAGTGATAGAGAAGAAGAGGATCTCTAGATCCAGTTCGAGTGGATACCGGTAGAGGCCAGGCGCTTGCGTGGCCAGATCCAGAACCTTCTGCTGCATATAGGATCATCGATAGGGTAATAGGATTACCCAAATCAGGTAAATTAAATTTGATTTAATTTATCTTTATTTATTTTATTTATTAAAATAATAAGAATTAGATCTGAAACATCCCAGATCTAATATAGATCAAAGAGAAAAATTTTGAAATATATCTCTTGATCTGATCAGATCTGAACGAACCTGGATCGAGAAATCCGAATTTTCCTTCATCAGAGACATACCTTAAAATACTTGTGCAGATTCTTGATTTTATCCTGTATGACTTCTCCTTCGCTTCCATGCACCATTAGACTCTGATACCAATTGTTAGAAATCTGGTATCGCTCTAATATCAATTATTGGTGCATCATCTTGACATTACCTAGCTCTGACGCCATATTGCAGAAGCCCCTGATCTTTAGCATGGAGCATAGGAGACCTTTGATGTTCTCTAAGACAGCATATCATAGATCCATCACCTAGATCTATGCTGGGGCACCTCCCTCCTTAGGCTTGAGGGAGGCGCCCCCTCTCTCTAGGGCTTCTTTAGAAACCTAGGGCAACTACTCTAGAGAGAAGAGAGAAGAGAGGTTGAAGGGGAGAAAAGATCTATACTGCTTGCCCTCTTTTTTAAACCCTAATACAACCTATATATTTATACATAGTCATTAGGCCCAACCAAAAGCTTTCCTGGCTAATCCAATACATGAAAGCACTCATTAAGCCCATGTACACCCATGTCTCCCATGCTCTCATCCTCTAAATCTAAGCTCGACCCGTACATGAGTTAGCCCCTTTAAGACTTCTCAAACCAGGCCTGAAGACCCCTGGGGTAAGTCCTTATCCTATTGCCAAACAAACCCTCGCATAGCTCTGCTCGTAGACTGAGCCGACTTAGTCTCAGCACTGAGCCGACTAATCTGATACTGGGTTGGCTCAGTTTTAGATTGAGCCGACCTAGTTGCGTGCCATGCTGCAGTCTTGAATGCGCTCATCTTTATTTGGCCTATCCTTTGAGACTTAGTCGATCCAATTTTAGATTGAGCTAGCTAACCTACAGAAATGATCCTTACTGTAGTTTTAATTCTTCGACTTTGGTTTCTTGCAACACCTTAAATCCTAGATCTCTGAAGTACCAACCAAGCCCGTGGAATCCCTAAAGCCAACACCCTGGCTCCTCCCATGGCCTTCCAAGGCTTTGAAGCACCATCAATCCTCAAAACCTTTGGAAAGTTCTACGTGACCCTCATCTTACAGATCTCGAACCCCTCTAAGAAAGCTTCCTGGGCGAAAGTGATCTTGATGTCCTCCATAGCTTTGAAAGACTTGAAGGCTTCGATAGCCTACTGCTGTTCAATGCCAACCTCCTCTTCCAGCTTCTTCTTCTTCTCTTCTGTGAGAGTCAAAGCAGCCTTTAGTCATGTCAAAGCCTCTTCTTCTCTCTGTAATGCCTCTCCAAGGTGCTCGACTATCATAGTTTTTATCTTGGAGGCCATCTTCAAGCAATCAACCTTGGCCCGAACCCTCTCAGTCTCCGCTTGAGCCTCCTAAAAGGCTTTGGAAGCCTCGGTCTGGTGAAAATTAGCTACCTTCGAATAGGCAAACAAGTAATGCCCTAGCTATAGGATGGAAAGAAATTGAGTCAGAACATTGAAAGTGCATACTTCATTTGAACAAGTTCGGAAAAGTTGGTTACCTTGAGGTAGGCAGTGATGGATTCATCAAACCTCTCTGCATCCTCTTTTCAAACCATTTTATCAATAATGTGTGCAAGAATGCTGCTCCACATCAGAGACTAGACGACCTTCCAATCATCCAAAGAATCCTGCTCCTGGTTAGAGCTCTTACTACTAGAGCACCCGACCTTCTTGACGATGGTATTTTTCTCCTTTTTCTTCCTCTTCTTAGCAACTTCCCTCCGTTCAGGAGATGTGGAGGGAGCAGCTTCATTAGGCAAGGCTGGACTTGGTGCTGTGACGTCAGATTCCAGGATCGATGCTATCGGATCAACACGATCGAAATTGATTCTTTGACATGAGCCTTCTTCGATGGCTCCCTGACAGAGCTGCCCTTCCTTTTGAGGGACTTGATCTCCTTCATCAAGCGGTTTTGCTCCTCGAAAGTCATTTCTATGATAAAAAAAATTAATGTCAGCAAAAAAAAAGATCATGTATAAGTAGCAGGTCGCAGAGGACTACTTGTCGATCTAAGAGGGCTGAGACCAAGGTTGAATAAGATCTAATCACTAGGAGTTTGAAAATCGGGGGAGTTGGATAGTTTTTTAGTTTGTCGACCAAGTCCTGATCCTTTTTCTCAAGCCTAGGAGCTCAATAGGTTGAATCCCTTATTTTCCCATAAGAAGAAAGTCCTAGTTCTAAGAAAGGACATAAAACAAAAAAGAACTTCTTCTAGTTATGAATGAAAGAAGGGGCACCCTTGAGCAACCCCTTCTTGCCAAACTGAAGAGACACATGCCACTAATCTTTGGCAGTCGGATGGTGTTTGAAGATGAAGAAATTATGGAATAGAGAGATAGTAGGTTGGACGTCGGCCATAATACATAAATAAAGAAATTCTATGATGAACCTAAATGAGTTTAGCGCTATAAAGACAAAGAAAATATTTAAGAACTTAAACAAGTTGACTACAAAAAGGGTGTCAGTAGCTAGTGTCCAGTACAATGAATTTCAACATACAAACAAGCCCGACTAGGAGGTGGGGAGCAGAATCAATCACTAGATCCAGGAAGTTTGAGCTCATACTCAGAAGGAATTTTGAACTAGATCTTGATCAATAAAAGATCTTTAGGTCGAAGTTTGTAGGGGATGGTATCAGAAATGAAGGATGGTCGAGATACTTCTACAGGTTTGGGGTTCTTATGGGGAGGATCCATCAATGACAAATGAGCCAAACTCTCAAAACAAGTCGATCAGGATCCTTTAGTGGATATGTGGATCAAACTAAATTGAAAAAAATCCTCCAAAAAATCATGAAAAATAAGACTCAAGACTATTTCAAAGAAATCGAATGGACAAAGATGCTAAAAGATAGGAATAATTGAAAGAAGGGTTCAGGGACTGACCTAATTCAATGGGAAAGAGCAGGGAGATGGCGAGCTCGATCAAAATCAAGAAGGAGAACCCCCAAGAATCGAAGGAGATGATGGAAGACACTAGTACTCTAGAGCAGGAAGAAGATGAAGACTAGAAGGAAGAGAGAGGAGACCCGGGCAAACTAAAATCTTAAAGAAAGAAGATGAGCTTAAAGAGCCGCAAGAGTTAGCAGTCATGATTGCAGGTCTTCACCGACCAATCTTAGATTGACACGTATCCTTCTCATCATGGCAGCAGAGCGGCAATGGGCGAAACCTTTATTGCACCGTAGCTAGGGCGGCACTTCGATGGGAGTTTCAAAAATTCATCTTTTCAAGTCAAATGGTATTAAAGAAGCTTTGACGCTAGCATAGAAAATGCTAAGATTGGCTATCCTGTTGTAGCGGAAAGAAGAAAAGGACTTCGGCAGTCACATTCCTTTACTCTCTTCCACCGAATTTCAAACTCGAGAGTAGGGGAGCTTGTGTTATGGATAAATCATTTCCTGTCGATGCCAAATAAGATCTCAGTGTTAGATATGTGTGCCTTAGAAGCCAGAATTGGCTGACACTTGTTATACACTTCTAAGGGCAAAATTATAATTTTGACTATAAATAATAAAATGGATTATTTTCTATCATAATATGTATTTAGTGTCTATGATACATCCTTTGAGTTAATGGCAATGATAGTTCTTATTTTCAAGAGTTAAAAATTTAAGACATGAATTTTCATTATTAACTCATAAAATGCTCCTGACCGTAGGATCATCATGAGGATGGTGATTGATCTGAAAGATTGGTGTACAATCACTTCTTTATAGTAGATAAGTCTTGAGTCTACGGTGTAGAGATACCAGAGAGAGAGTACAGGTACTCGTTAGAGAATGAGGGCACTGAGCGTGACCACCTCGAGTAGTCATTAGAAGTCTACCTTCTCGTCAATGACTGACTCGATGCTGCAGTAGTGTGTCTGGTTCTTTGACCTGAGGTGCATCGGCAGTTCACCTTGAGGGTGTTATAGTTTGACTACACCATTACTCGATCTCCTAGCCATATGGAACCCTGAGGTGTATGTTGGCTATAGCATGTTCATTGTAGGAACTGGATTGCATCAAGATGGAAATCTATCTACCTCGGTGGATAGAGGAGCAGCCCTATGATGATCATGAGAATCAAGTCCAGAAGCCCATGGCCATGGCAGAGTGAAATAATAGAAAGAGTTTCTTTTAGATTTTCACATGGACTTGAATCGAATGATTAATCATATGATGGATATTAGGGTTTGACGAGATTACCTTAACCCTAATCCAGTTCGGGGCTCAAGATAGAAGAACTTAATCACACAGGTAACTTAGCACTAAGAGGTTCATTTTTAGTTTTGATGGGTTGCCACCATATACTGCTAGGTGTCACTGGTGGATTTTGAGAGCAATTAGAATGATTTAGATGATCAATCATACTAGCTGTTCGAATTAAAAAGAGTTCTGATCCATCGAAAGGTGTTTCGATGATGTCGATGATAGAGATCATGACATATCCTCATTACCATATAGAACTGAACCTAACTGGGTCACACAAATAAGAATTTGATCTGGATATCATCAATTAGAACAACCCAGTTCAATTGATCTGAATTAGATTCAATTAGGTTCAAGAAAATCATGCTAGCACTCGATTGAAGCCTAATGTTCTTCCTTTTATTATCATTAAAAGTTTATCTCACTGAGCCAAAATGTGTTGTGCTCACTTTGGTATCTTTATTGGTCTGACTAGAGCTTTGTCCAGGTCAGAAAAGGATTATCTTAATTTATATGAGATGAATTTGAGACAATTTTTGGTCACCTGCCATTTTTCCATCACCTGCTAAATCCTATTTCGGACATTTGGTCAAACGTTGACCTTTGATACTTAGACATCTGCCCCATGTGTCAAGCCATCATATTGAGAGAGCTTGGACAGGCCACCTACTAAAAAGTAGGCAAGGATAAGGGGTGCACGCCTAGGGTGGCGTGCATGCCCATGGATAAAGCCATCAGGAGTCCCGTACAGAGGGACTCCCAGTTGCTTCGGAGGATTTCTACCTTTTGGCACCTAAAAGACTGTCTTTGACCCAGTCTTGGCACCATCTAAGGATGATTCAGGGGACCTCATCTAATTGGATCAGATGATGTCATTCCCACCAATCAAATTTAGATCTGATTTGCTAGAAAGCCATGATTGGTCGAGATGATGTGGCACTGCATGGCGCAATAGGGTCTATAAAAACCCTATCTGCGCCAAGATCAAAGAGGTTTGACCCATTTCCCATGCCACAAGGCTGCCCCTCTTCCTCCTCCATGCCACCTTTAGGTGTTCTCTCTCCTATCCATGTCCAAGAATTTTTGGGCACAAGTTTGGTGCAATCCAAGCAAGAGAAAGGTGACAAAAAAGAAAGAAGGCAGCACTGCTGCAAAAGACAACTCACATCTTCGAAAGGAGTTTTGAAGATCTTCAAAATCAGATCCAGATCTAATTTTTGGAGAAGTCATAAAAAAGGAGATCTTCAAATTCTATCCGAGTGGTTACTGGTAGAGGCCAGGCACTTGCGTGGCTAGATCCAGAATCTCAAGCAGACATCAGGATCATCATAGGATAATCAGATTACCCGCAATAAGGTAAAATTAAATTAGATTTAATTTATTTTTTATTTTATTTTATCTTCTTTTATTAGATTAATAATATCAAATCTAAAAAATCTTAGATTTGATCTAGATCCAATAGAAAAATTTTTGAACTATCTCTCTTGATCCAATCAAATTTGAACAAACCTAACCCAAAAAACTAGATTTTTCCTTCAACTGGTATCAGAGCCAGATTATATTTTTTATTAGATTTGATTTTATTTTTAATTTAATAATTTGATAATTTTAGATATTACATTATATGTGATTGGATCTAAAATCAAAAATGAAAAAAAAATTAAATAATTTAGATCTAAGTTGTACAAGATGCATGACTAGTTGTAGAATAGAATTATTCTATGTATAGTCTAGCATGATCATAATTTAATTTAATTAGTTATAATTTTTAGATCTATTTATTTATTATTTTTTAATATTATAAATATTATAATAAGATCTAAAAAATAAAAAATAAAGTTATTTAATTTTTGTTCATATGAGATATGATGAATGCATGTTTAGACTAGTTGTAGAATAGTTCTACATAATTATCTAGAATAAATTTTAATTTGATATGATCAATTTAAATTTAATTTTTTAGATGATTATGAGATAATTTAGATCTAAAAATATGCATGATATGATACATGAAGATGTATGCAAAACATATTTATAGTTAGATCAATTTTTATATATGAGATATATGATGTAGATCTAACTAGTTTTGTAGTTTTCATATTTTCTGATTAAGGCATTCTCCTTGGCCGTTTGGTCATAAGAATAAAGTAGGATTTAAATGCCCTCTCCTCCCATTCGATGGGGTGTTCTTATGATGTGTAGGGGTGCTGCGCGTTCGTCCTTAATCAGAAACCTAAAACTTATTTTCTGCAAAAATCCTAGATCCTGAAATCCTAGGATTTTATTTACATATTTTATTTATGAACCCTAAACTTAATTAAGAATTAAGATTATGAAATATGTTAAGTCTAAAAATTAAGAATTTTTAGATTTAAGATATATTCATAAAATTGGGTTCGGGCTTGGGTAGCTCAATTAGGTCTAGCGGTTGATCAAACTGAATCAAGAGTTGGTTAGATGGGATCAAGAGTGCTTAAATTGACCAGCCTAATAAGATTAAATCTGGATCAAGATCGAATCACATGAGTGATAGATCAAGCTAAGACCTAATTAGGCTCAGTGGTTAGAGTCTGGATTGTAGGCTAACCTGATTGGTTTTGGCTCAACAATTTGGTGTCTAAGGTAAGTCTGGCAGATACGACCGACTGATTTTTAATTGGAGCTACTCGACTTGAATGCATTCTTGTCGAGTTAATGGCATATCCCTTCCACCGATCTCACTTACCTGGCCATATTTGTTGACCCAGTCCTGATCTAAGGTGGTTAACAATCCGAGCTAACCCATGCCACTAGGTTAGTCATAATTGTTATGGCTATTGTAAGTCAAGTTTAAAGAGACCTAAATCAAATCTTCCTAAGAAAAGATTAAGTCTAAGGTCTTCCACCATTGTAGATATGCGGGCCCTTTCGGGGTTGATTGTTCTCGACTGGTTATAGTGGTTCAGTTGCACTAGAAAGATGCAACCATGTCTATTAGGCATTGGATGCTATGGGCTGGAGGATAAATTGGGCTCAATATTTTGGATACGGTGAGAGATCCAATTAGGAATCCAATCTGTATGCAAATGGTGGGTCTGACTTAACTAAGGAGTGGATCAATATTTTGGGCATACGGTGAGATTCATGAATTAGAGACCAAGTTTGGATGCACCATGATTAGAGAATCATTGGACAAGAGTTGTTCCACTCATTGGCTAACCCATCATCAATAACTGTTAGGTGAGGTGATGAGTCAGTTGGTGGGACTGCATCATCCATTAGAAATCTATAATCATGAAGATTTTCGCATCTCTACAGAAGGAGTGTAGGAATTCAAAAAAATAGTGGAAGCTAATTTATTTAAAAATTAAACCCCTAAATAAATTGATCAAGTCTTAATTATAATATCTAACTAGAAACTTTGACTCTCTACAGAAAAAGCAAAATATCTGCATCCAACCAACTAGCACATATCCTGGACATCCATAGACTGACCGGATCTAATTATAAGGATTGGCTTCAAAACTTCAAAATTATTTTGGATTTTGAAAAGTTAACTCAGGTATTGCACCAGGATCCTCCCACCTTACCAGCTCATCCATCCGCTAAACAGAGAGTATCACTTGATAAGTGGACGAACAAAGATAACAAGGCCAGATACTATATGTTGGACACGATGTCTGATGAGCTTCAGCGCCAACATGAAGATATCAAGACTGTCCGCCAAATATTGGCTCACCTGCAAGAGATGTTTGGTGAACAGAGTTATGTAGCCAAATATCAGATCACTAAATGACTATTCAAGCTTAAAATGCATGATGGGTAGTCAGTCCAAGATCATTGTCTAATGATGATCAAGGACTTAGAAGAGCTTGAGAAGCTTGAAGTGAAGTTAGACCTAGATCTGCAGAATGATATAATTCTGTAATCCTTGACTGATGCATATGGGCAGTTCATCATGAACTACCATATGCATAAACTATAAAATACTTTGGCAAAGCTTATGAACTTGCTGGTTACTGCTGAGCTTTTAATGAAAGATTCTAAAAGCTCAGTATTTGCTATGGAATGGACTTCTTTCAGGAGAAAGTTTTTTGGAAAGAAGAAAAAGTCTGTGAAAAGGCAGAAGGTGGTAGGAGAAAAGAAAAAGAAGGTAGAGCTGAAGAAGAAGATCGCTGACAAAAAAAAGTATTTTCATTGCAACACTGATGACCACTAGAAGCGAAACTGCCCTACATACCTAACCACCTTGAAGAATAAGAAGAAGGCAGGTCCTTCTAGAGGTATGCTCATTATTGAATCTAACCATATAATTTTTTCTACATCCAGTTGGGTGCTTAACTCTGATTCTAGTGCTTATTTGTACACTTCCATGCAAGGTCTTGAGGATAGTAGGAGGCTGAGGGATGGTGAGATGATCCTATGCATTAGAAATGGAGCAAGGGTTGCTGCTGTGGCCATGAAAATCTACCCTCTTCGACTACCATCTGGTTTAGATTTAGTGCTTAACGATTGTTATTATGTGCCTGCAGCAAGTAGGAATTTGATTTTTGTTTCATGTTTAGCACTAGAAGGCTATGTAATTAGTTTTCTTTAGGATCATTGTAATATTCTTTATGAAAAAAATAAAATTGTAAGTGATTTTCTTATTAACGATCTTTGCCAGTTACATATTGATGTATCTATTTCTAATATCGAGCAAAATGTGAATGCCATAAAATCAAAACGATCCAGAGATAGTCCAAATGATAGGTATCTATGACACCTTAGACTAGGTCATATAGCAAGAGATAGGGTTAACAAATTGAAGAAAATTGAGCTATTGAGTTCATTGACTTTCGAGTCATATCCAATTTATGAATCTTGTCTTCATGGCAAAATGACTAAACTTCCTTTTGTGGGACATTGGGAAAGGACCACGGATTTATTTGCCCTAGTACATACTGATGTGTGCGGCCATTTGATGTGTCGGCTAGAGGCAATTTTATTTACTTCATAACCTTCACTGATGATTTGTCACGGTATGGGTATGTATATCTTATGAGACACAAGTCTGAAGCCTTTGAAAAGTTTAAAGAATTCAAATATGAAGTAGAAAAGCAAACTGAAAAACCCATTAAGGTTCTTCGATCAGATTGAGGAGGTGAATAACTTAGTCAAGAATTTCTAGACTATCTCAAGCAGAATGGCATAGTCTCTCAATGGACTCCACCTGAAATACCTCAACTCAATGGGATTTCAAAATGGAGGAATCGGACCCAATTAGATATGGTCCGATCCATGATGAGCTTCACAGACCTCCTTGATTTTCTTTGAGAACATAGTTTGTTAACTGCTATGTATTTACTGAATAGGGTTTCTTTCTAAAACCGTTCCTACCACACCGTATGAGATATGGCATGGTAAGAAACCAAGTCTGAGTCATCTCAGAATTTGGGGTTGTCCGGCTTATGTCAAAAGATAAAAAGCAGACAAGTTAGACTATAGGTCCTTTAGAGCTTGATTCATAGGATATCTTAAAGAGTCATTAGAATATTATTTCTACATTTCAGAAGATCACAATGTGATTATGAGTTGACATGCCATCTTTCTTGAAAAATAGTTTATTCAAGATGACGGCATTGGAAAGCAAATCAAGCTAGAGGAGAAAGTCTCCTAAGAGCAAAGAGCTAAGGATCCTTTGGAACCAAATCAGGTTTATCCAATACAATCACTACCTCCTCCACCTCAAAGATTGAAAAGGATTTTTCATCCCTCTGAGAGGTACTTAGGTACTATTTTAGAGGAAGTAGAGAAATTGTTCCTCATAGGTGATGGAGTTTATGTTGATGATCCCAAAATCTATAACGAGGCGATATCAGATATCAACTTCGAGAAATGGTTAGAGGCAATGAAGTCAGAAATTGACTCGATACACTCAAACCAAGTCTGGATCTTAGTAGATCCATCAGAAGGTATAGTACTTATTGGGTGTAAATAGATATACAAGAGAAAGATTGGTGCAGATGGAAATATTGTGACATTCAAAGCTAGATTAGTGGCAAAAGGTTATAGTCAGTGCGAAGGCATTGACTATCAGGATATCTTTTCGCTAGTAGCCATGCTTAAATTCATTCACACATTACTTGCTATCTCAGCCTATTTTGATTATGAAATATGAAAAATGAACGTGAAAACGACATTCTTAAATGGATATCTTAAGGAAGACATCTATATGGAACAACCGCTGGGTTTCACATCCAGTAATACTGATCACAAAGTATGCAAGCTGCAAAGGTTCATATATGGACTAAAGCAAGCATCTCAAAGTTGGAATACTCATTTTAATGATGTGATCAAATTATTTGGTTTCATCAAGAATGAGAAGGAACCATGTATTTTCAGAAAGTTCAGTGGGAGCGCTATTGTCTTCCTCGTACTGTACATGAATGATATCCTCCTTATTGGGAATGATATTCCACTATTGATCATAATTAAAATATGGTTATCTAAAGAATTCTTCAAGAAAGATCTAGGAGAAGCATCCTTCATTCTTGGAATCAAAGTCTACAGAGATAGACCGAATAGGATGCTAGGTCTTTTACAGAAGATGTACATAGAGGAAGTGCTAAAGAGGTTTAGCATGAAAAACTTAAAGAGGAGATTTGTACCCTTCAGACATGGCATTCATCTCACTAAGAAAATGTGTCCCAACACACCAGAGAAGATTGAATGCATGAGTAAGATCCCTTATACTTCTGCAATAGGGAGCCTCATGTATGCCATGTTATGTACACGACCTGATATAGCCCATGCTGTGAGTGTCACAAGCAGATATCAGTCAAATCTAGGAGAAGAACACTAGACTTCTATGAAATGTATCGTTAAGTACTTAAGAAGAACTAAGGATACGTTTTTGGTTTTTGGTAATGGAGAACTCAAAGTCCAAGGGTATACAGACTTAGATTTTATGTTTGATATAGATGATCGAAAGTCGATATCTAGAAATCTATTTATGCATAATGGTGATGCTGTCAGTTGGAAGAGTTCCAAACAGACAGTAATAGTAGATTCCACCATGGAAGTAGAATACATCACTGTGTCAGAAGCTGCGAAGGAGGCATTCTGGTATAAGAAGTTTACCACAGAGATCGGAGTGATGCCATCAGATGCCATGCCTCTGTACCGCAACAATAATGATGCCATAGTCCTTGCTAAGGAGCCGAGGTCTCATCAAAAATTCAAACATATCGAGCAACGATACCACCTCATCAATGATTACCTTGAAAAAGGATATCGAGGTCAAGAGAGTTGACTCCACAGATAATGCGGCAGACCCACTTACAAAGCCATTGGGCCAGCAGAAGATCAAAACCCACCTTGAGAAGATGGAACTTAAATTTGTAGCCAATTAGCTTTAGGTTAAGTGAAAGTTTGTTAGATATGTGTGCCCTAGAAGCTAGAATTGGCTGACACTTGTTATACACTTCTAAGGGCAAAATTATAATTTTGACTATAAATAATAAAATAGATTATTTTCTATCATAATGTGTATTTAGTGTCTGTGATACATCCCTTGAGTTAATGGCAATGATAGTTCTTATTTTCAAGAGTTGAAAATTTAAGACATGAATTTTCATTATTAACTCATAAAATGCTCCTGACCGTAGGATCATCATGAGGATGGTGATTGATCCGAAAGGTTGGTGTACAATCGCTTCTTTATAGTAGATGAGTCTTGAGTCTACGGTGTAGAGACACCAGAGCGAGAGTACAGGTACTCATTAGAGAACGAGGGCACTGAGCGTGACCACCTCGAGCAGTCATTAGAAAGTCTACCTTCTCATCGATGACTGGCTCGAAGCTGTAGTTGTGTGTCTGATTCTTTGATCTGAGGTGTATCGATAGTCCATCTTGAGGGTGTTATAGTTTGACTACACCATGACTTTGTCTCCTTGCCATTCGAAACCCTGAGGTGTATGTTGGCTATAGCATGTTCATTGTAGAAATTGGATTGCACCAATAGAAAATCTATCTACCTCAGTAGATGAGGAGTAGCCCTATGATGATCATGAGAATCAAGTCCATAAGCCCATGGCCATGGCAGAGTGAAATAATATAAAGAGTTTGTATTAAGGTTTTCACATTGGACTTGAATCGAATGATTAATTATATGATGGATACTAGGATTTGACGAGATTACCTTAACCCCAATCCAGTCGGGACTCAAGATAGAAGAACTTAATCGCACAGATAACTACACCAAGAGATTCATTTTTAGTTCTGATGGGTTGCCACCATATGCCACTAGGTGTCATTGGTGGATTTTTGAGAGCAATTATAATGATTTAGATGATCAATCATACTAGTTGTCTGAATCAGAAATGTTTTGATACATTGGAAGATGTTTCGATGATGTCGATGATAGAGATCACGACATATCTTATTACCATATAAAATTGAACCTAACTGGATCACACAAACAAGAGTCTCGATCTGGATATCATCAATTGGACCAATCCAGTTCAATTGATTTGAATTAGATTCAATTAGGCTCAAAAAAATCGTGCTAGCACATGATTGAGCCTAATGTTCTTCTTTAATTATCATTAAAGTTTGTCTCAACTGAGCCAAATGTGTCTGGACTCACTCAGGTACCTTTACTTGGTCTGGCTAGAGCTTGTCCAGGTCAGAAAAGGTTTGTCTTAATTTATGAGATGAATTTGAGACAACACCTACCATTTTTCGTCATCTGCTAAATCCTATTTCGGATATTTGGTCAAACGTTGAACTTTGATACTTAGACATCTACCCATGTGTCAAGCCATCATAGGAGAGAGTTCTTGAACTATTCCACCTGCTAGAAAGTAGATGGATATGGGGTGCATGCCTAGGAAGGCATGCGCCCATGGATAAAGCATCTGGAGTCCCGTACAGATGGGACTCCAGTTGCTTCAGAGATTCTACTTGGATGGTGCCTAGAAGACTGCTTTGATGCAATCTTGGTGCCATCTAAGGATGATTTAGAGGGGCTCTCATCTGATTGGAATGGATGATGTCATCCAACCAATCAGATCTAGATCTAATTGCATAGAAAGCCATGATTGGTCAGGATGATGTGGCACTGCATGATGCAATAGGGTCTATAAAAATCCTATCTGCACCAAGATCAAACAGGCTTGACTCATTGCCCATGCCACAAGGCTACCCTTCTTCCTCCTCCATGCCACCTTTAGGTGTTCTCTCTCCTATCCATGCCCAAGAATTTTTGGACACAAGTTTAGTGCGATCCAAGCAAGAGAAAGGCGACAGAAAAAGAAAGAAGGCAGCATTGCTGCTAGAGACAACTCACATCTTTGAAAGAAGTTTTGAAGATCTTCAAAATCAGAACCAGATCTAAATTTTGAAGAAGTAATAAAAAAGGAGGAGATCTCTAGATCCTATCCGAGTGGATACCAGTAGAGGTCAGGCACTTGCATGGCTAGATCCAGAACCTCAGGCAGACATCAGGATCATCATAAGGTAATCAGATTACTCGCAACAAGATAAAATTAAATTAGATTTAATTTATTCTTTATTTTATTTTATCTTCTTTTATTAGATCAATAATATCAGATCTAAAAAATCTCAGATCTGATCTGGATTCAAAAGAAAAATTTTTGAAATATCTCTCTTGATCCAATAAGATTTGAACAAACCTAACTCGAAAAACTAGGTTTTTCGTTCAACTCTCAGGTCTTGAGGTAACCTC
This sequence comes from Cocos nucifera, assembly GCA_006176705.1. NCBI lineage: Eukaryota > Viridiplantae > Streptophyta > Magnoliopsida > Arecales > Arecaceae > Cocos > Cocos nucifera. The sequence goes on along the minus strand of QRFJ01002284.1, from coordinate 278,989 downwards.
GTCCGATGACAACAACCATGGCAAACTTCAATCATTGACTCCAAAACCTACAAGGCGTTATGGGTTTCACCCAGATGAGCTTGAACAGTGATGGAGACCCTCCAAGCAGTTGAGTGTTCGGTTCTAATGCATTCTGGCCTGGCCGACCTTGAAGCTGCATGAACACTTTCCCAACTAGAATCCGTCAGGGCTGTTAAATATTGGTTCGACATCGAATCAACAGAACTCTCCCTGGATGAAGTTTTGCTACCTATGAAGAGTGGCGAACCTCTGCATTCTCGTACCAAGAGCTTTGAGTACGTAGACTAAAGGGCCTCATCTCCTTTTCATTAGCCTTCAGATGGCCTAGAAAATAGCTAAGCTCTAAAAGTAATGAATGAGTCACAAGAGTATCAAAGTCATCCATCCATCATAACCGCTAATCAAGTTCTCACCAGCTAAACTCCTCCCAATCGCCAAACAACCTTAGAGAAGCCGAATTCCCTCTAGCCTCCAATCTTCTAGATTCCTTCAGCAACGTACCTTCCGAACTCCTTCAGTTGGACTCCTGTCAAGCACCATCTAGTTGCCCAAAGGGCGTATCAGGGGCAAAATACCACTCGTCGAAGTCCTTGACTGCCAACCTCATTCCTACTGAGATTTATCAATCTCCTCAGAGATGAGTTCATACTATAGAACCTTTCGAAAGTACACCAAAGTTCGGCGGCATGATCTTGAATGATGAAGGAGAATTATTGCTATACTAATCTTATCCTTTGACTAAAAGTGAATAACAGGATTTAAGTCTTCCTCCTTCTAGATGAACTCCTTCTATTGAACACCTTCCAAATGATCTCTTTCCAGTCACCAGGAAAGCTTCCTTCAGCCGACCTCCTTCCAATCAATCTCTTTCTACTCGCCAGGCAAGCTCCTTTCATTCGATCTCCTTCCAGCTATCTAAAAGGATCTTGTCATTCACATGAATTTAGCTATCAACTCAATATGAACCAACCTATATACGGATGACCTCAGAGGAGCCCGAACCTCTCTAGAATTGTTGTGATTCAAAGCTCTTCATTACTAATGCCTACTCCCTCCGAACTTTAACTATTGAATCCTAACAGACTGGCGCATCACCATAATGACACCACCTTTCATAACAAACTCTACGTGGCCTGAATGACCCACTATCAGATAGTTATGGCTATCACCATCAGTTTGTTATAGGCTCCGTCTATAAAAGGGACCCTCCAGATATATTTTTTCTCTAGACTCTCATTCCCCTTTGCATTACTCTACTCTTAAATTTTTTGAGCACTTCATTTCTATTGACCAAAAGAGGTGACTTGATCATCGGAGGATTCTATTGGAGCCACCACCCCCTACTCTGATTAAGACTTTATTTTGAAGGTCGCCGATGGCGATCCCATCTTCTTCAGTTCTAGCTCAGTTCCGACGTCAACCAAATTCTGCACCAACAATCCCTAGATGCCATAAGAGCACCCCATCGAATGGAAAGAGAGGATCTTTAAATCCTTCTTACTCTTATAATCAGACGGCCAAGGAGAATGCATTAATCAGAAACAATAACTAAACAACAAAAGATTAAGATCTATAACATATATCAAATATAAGATCATAGATCTATTCATGCATGTTCTGTAAATATCTCATGTATCAAATATTAAAACTCAAATGCATGCTTTCAGATCTAATATATCACATATAAAATCTAAAAAATTAAATTTTAAATTGATCATATCAAATAAAATTTTATTCTAGGCAATTCATAGAACTATTCTACAACTAGTCTAGGCATGCATCCATCATATCTCATATGAAAATTTAAAAAAAAATATTTTCTATTTTTAAATCTGATTATAATATTTATAACATTAATAAATATAGATAAAAGGATCTAAAAAAAATTAAATCATATCAAAAAGAAAAATTACACTAGACTACATATAGAATAATTCTGCACCAAGTCTAGACATGTATCTCATACAACATTGATATGAATGTAAAATTTTAATTTTTTAATTTTAGATCTAATCACATCTGATGTGACATCTAAAATTCTTAATACCAGATCATAAATCATAAAAAAGCATTAGAACTAGAATAGATCTGAAAAACTATAAATGCAGCTTTGATACCAATTGAAGAAAAATTAGTATTTTCCCACCATAGGATCGTTCAGATCTGATTGGATCTAAAGAGATATTTTAAAAAAAATTTAAAAATCTTAATTAAATCTAAGACATCATGGATATAATCCTATAGATCTAATTATGAATTAAAAATTAAAATTAAATTAGATTTAATTTCATATCTTATTCGGATAATCTGATTACCTTATCAATGATCTACTGAAGCCTGGGGTTCTGGATGTAGCCACGCAAGCACCTAGCCTCTATCGATATCTACTTAGGTAGGATTTGGATGTAATTATATTTTAGATCTAATTTCTAAAAGTTAGATCTAGATTTGATTCGTAGTGCCTTCAAAATATCGATGAAGGTCATGTGCTCGTCTCATGAACATGTAGTATGCCTTCCTAATCCTTGCACCAACAACTTGTTTCTTCCTTGTTGGATTCACCCAACCTTTTGGGCATGGAGAGGGGAGAGAGAGGACCAGAGGGAGGCATGAAAGAGAGGAGGTGCAGCCTTGCCATGTGGTGAATGGGCAAAAGCATAAAACCCTAGGCGCAGACAAGGTTTAAATAGACCATGCTGTGCCATGCAGTGCCACATCACTTCAACCAATCATATTGTTTGATACAATTAGATCTTAATCTGATTGATGGAGTGATGTCACCTGATCCAATCAGATTAGAGACCCCTCAAACTCTTCATAAGTGGCACTATAGTTGGATAGGCCCAAACATTTTGGTGCCTAATTGTCCATCTTCATCAAACAGTCCTTGGAGTCCCATCTACATGGGACTCCTCCCTTTTCTCCATGTATGCATGTGAACTAGGGGTGTGCGCACATTTTTGTGCATGGAATCCAAGGGGGCATGCACCCCAAGGAGATGTCCAAAGGGGGGGCATGCCCCTGCCCCTTCTTTCCTGCATTGGGACATCTCATGTTTGGGCAGTGATAGAAAATGGCAGGTGGTGACAGGAATTAGCAGGTATTATCTTATTTCCATCTAATGGATTAAGATAATCCTTTTCTAACCTAGGCAAGCTCCAGTCAGATAAAGTCAAATCCATATAAGGTTCTTCTATGAGCCCAAAACCAATTTGGCTCAGTCGAGACGAACTAGAAAGACTACAAAAGGAGAAAGTTAGACTCATTCATGTGCTAGCATGATTTTCTTAAACCTAATTGGATCCAATCCAAATCAGTTAAGCTAGGTTAGCTTGATTGATCACATCTAGATCCAAACCCTTGTTTGTATGATCCAGTTAGATTCATTTCCATATGGTAATGAGATATGTCACGATCTCTATTGTTGACATCATCGAAACATCTTTCGATGGATCAGAACTTTTTTGATTCATACAATTAGAATGATCGATTATCAAGATCATTCTAATTTCTCCCAAAATCCACTAGTGACACTTAGCAGTATATGGTGGCAAGCCATCAAAACTAAAAGTAAACCTCTTGGTGCAGCTACTTATATGATTGGGTTCTTCTATCTTGAGTTCCGACAGGATTAGGGTTAAGGTGAACTCGTCAAACCCAATATCCATCATATGAATTAATCTTTTGATTCGAGTCCGATGTGAAATTCTAATAGAAACTCTTTCTATCATCTTTCCACTGTCATGGCTATGGGCTTATGAACTCAATCTCATGATCATCATAGGGCTACTCCACATCTACCAAGATTGATAGATCCCCTATTGGTGCAATCCAATTTCTACAATGAACTTGCTATAGCCAACATACACCTCAGGATTTTGAATGGCTAGGAGACCAAGTTATAGTGTAGTCAAACTATAACATCCTCAAGGTGAACTGTCAATGCACGTTAAGTCAAAGAACCAGACACACCAGTGCAGCATCTAGCCAGTAATCGATGAGAAGGTAGACTCCCTTATGATTGCTTGAGATGGTCATGCTTAGTGCCCTCATTCTTCCATGATTATCTGTATTCTCACTTCAGTATCTTCACATTGTAGACTCAAGACTCATCTATCCTAAGCGATCGTACACCAACCTTTTAGATCGATCACCATCCTCATGATGATACTATGGTTAGGAGTAGTTTATGAGTTAATTATGAAAATTTATGCCTTAAATTTTTAACTCTTAAAAATATGAATTATCATTACTATTAACTCAAAGAATGTATTACAGACACTTTAAATACACACTATGATAAAAAATAATTTTTTATTAATTTATAATCAAAATTATAAAATTATTCTTAAAAGTGTATTATAAGTGTTAGCCAATCTGGCCTCTAGGGCACACATCTAACAAAATGATCATATCAAATAAAAATTTTATTCTAGACAATTCATAGCATAGAATGTTGAACTAGTCTAGACATGTATCAAATATATCCCATATATGTGAAAATTTTATGCAACTATTGATTTCAGTTCTAATTACATCTAATGTAATATCTAAAATCAAATATATCAGATCATATAATTTTCAAAAAATTAAATGAATATTTCATTAAATTTTTTAGATTCAGACTATGATATTAAACTATAGATCTAGTCTAGACGTGCATTGCCTATATCATATATATCAAAAATTTAAATTAGATCTAATATTTTAGATCTGATTAAATCTAATGTAACATCTAAAACTTAAATGATCAAATTATAAAAAATTAAATTAGATCTAATTTGAAACATATTTGAAAACTATCATGATATACAACTACAGGTCTAGACTAGAACATGCATTGTATATATCAAATATATAATTTTAAAATATGCAATTTTTAATTTTAGATCTGATTACATCTCATGTAATATCTAAAAATTAAATAATTAGATCATAAAAAAAAATTTAAGATCAAAATTAAAGATAGATCTGAAACTAGTAACCTGACTTTGATACCAATTGGATAGATCTAGAATCGACAACCTAGCTTTGATATAGTTGAAGAAAAATCTAGATTTTCCTACCATAGGATGCATCTGATTGGATTAGATTTACATCAAAATATTTTTAAAAAAAAAATTATGATATGATTAGATCTGGTAGTTCTCAGATCTAATTAAATTAATCTAAAATTAGAAGTAAAAAAAATAAAAATAGTGATATCTGATATCACCTGATCTGGTGAACCATTCATCCTGCAGCGATGATCTGATGTTGATCTGAGGTTTTGATCTAAGCTGCACATGTGCCTGACCTCTATCAATATCCACTTAGATCAGATCTAGAAGTCTCCTCCTTCTACATCTGATCTTCAAAAATTAGATCTGAAGTCATTCGGAGATGCCTTCGAATCGATCTTCAATAGCAGCACATTCATCTCTCATCTGGAAACTAGTTACGTAGCTTTGCAGGATCAGAGACTCAACTTTTGATCTCTAATTTTTTTTCAACCTTTTAGGCGTGGAAGAGGGAGAGGAGAGAGGCATGGAGATTGACAAAGAGGCAGGGCTTCGCCATGAAGGAAAAATTAAATTTTCCTACCACAAGATGCATCTGATCGGATCATATTTACAGCAAAATAATTTTAAAAATTTTTTATGATCTAATTAGATCTGAAGTTCTTAGATATGATTAGACTGAACTAAAATTAGAAGTAAAATAAAAATAAAAATAGTGATAACAGTTATCACCTGATTGGGTAAATCATTTACCCATTGTGATGATCTGATGACTGATCCGAGGTTTTGATTAAGCTGCGCACGCATCAGACCTCTACTGGTATTCACTCAAATTAGATCTAAAAGTCTCCTCCTTCTAGATCTGATCTCCAAAGATTAGATCTGATGTCTTCCCATAGAGCCTTCAAAATAAACTCCGAAGACTACATGTTCATCTCATGAACACTGTCATCTCTCGCTGATCTTCGTGCCGATGGAACTTGATCTTTGCTTGTAGGTTTTGCCCAACTCTTGGGCATAGAGAAGAGGGAGAGGATCAGATGAGGAAGGTGTGGAGTTGAATATTTTGATGGGATTTTGTCGTAGAGAAATTGCTATTCACAACAGCTTGTATAGGGCCCTATTTATAGACCTAGTCAAGAGTCCCTTTGCATATAACTTTGAATAGGTCAAAGTTTAACATGCAGAAGGATTCCTTAATAGATCACCATGCCCCACCCTCTTATTTTTTTAATTTTATCACACAAAATTTAGAAAAAGTTGGCATGGAGATGGAGAGATAAGTTTGGATGGCGCAAACAACTTATCTTCTAGATATTTGATCTCATCAAGTATGTTTGATCCATTTAAATCCCATTTGAATGGGACACCTCCACCCTATCCATATGGGGTGCAAGGCCAAAGGAGGAGTGCTTCCCTTATTCCTCACGTAAACATATATGGGTGCGCATCCCTAGAAAATCTCCAGGGGGGACATGCCCCATATCCTTTAATTCCTGAATTTGGGTCAACATTTGATCTTTATCCTGTACTCATCTTATGGGATTAAGATAAAATCTTTTTAAGTCCCATCTAATGGATTTATGTCAAATTCTAATCAAGTTAAAATAAGTCTTGATCAGACCAGGACTCGGTCCAGTCAGATCAAGAAAAATCCATCTAGAATTTTTGGGAGAGGCTTGTCCAAATTTCATCTCATGATTTTAGGACAAGCCCTAATCTGGCAAAGACAACCCTTGTCTTGTTTCCATCTTATGGGATTTAGGACGTCTTGATTAGGTCGGGACAAGATCCAGTAAGATCAAGATAAATTCCTATAGAGTTTTTGGATAAGACTTGTCCAAATAGTTCCAAAAATTAGCAGGTCTTATCCTATTTCCATCTGATGGATTAGGACAAGCCTAGATCAGGTTTGGACAAGAATTTTCTGACCCGGATAAGTTTCAATCAGACTAGGATAGATCCATACAAGGCTCTCGAATAAGCCAAATCTAATTTGGCTTAGTCAAGATGAACCAAAAAGATGATAGAAGGATAATATTAGGTTCAATCATGTGTTAGCACAATTTCTTGAACCTAATTGGATCTAATCCAAATCAATCGAACTGGGTTAGCTTAATTAATGACATCCAGATCCAAATTCTTATTTGTGTGATCTAGATAGATTTAGTTCTATATGATAATGGGATATGTCGTGATGTCCATCAACGACATCATCGAAACACCTTTCGATGGACCAGAACTCTTTCAATTCATCCAATTAGAATCATCGATCATCATGACAATTCTAATTGGACCCAAAATCCACCAATGACACCTAGCAATATATGGTGGCAACCCATTAAAATTGAATAGCGAACCTCTCAGTGTAGCTACTTGTGTGATTGGGTACTTCTATCATGAGCCCCAATGGGATTAGGATTAAGATGAACTCGTCAAACCTAACACCCATCATATGAATAAATCATTTGATTCGAGTCCGATCTGAAATACTAATAGAAACTTTTTTTTATTATTTCATACTACCATGGCCATAAATTTTAGAACTCGATCTTATGTTTATCATAAGACTACTCCTCTACCAAGATTGATAGATCCTATCTTGGTGCGATCCAATTCCTACAATGAACATGCTATAGCCAACAAATACCTCAGGGTTCTGAATGACTAGGAGATCGAGTTATGATGTAGTCAAACTATAACACCCTCCAGGTGAATTGCCGATGCACCTCAAGTCAAAGAACCAGACACATGACTACAGCATCGATTTAGTCATCGATGAGTAGGTAGACTTCCTTATGATTGCTCGAGATGGTCATGCTCAATACCCTCGTTCTCTAATGAGCATCTATACTCTTACTTTGGTGTCTCCACACCATAGACTCAAGACTCATCTATCCTAAGAAAGTGATCGTACATCGATCTTTTAGATCTATCATCATTCTCGTGATGATCCTACGATCGCGAGCAGTTTATGAGTTAATTATGATAACACATGCCTTAAATTCTCGACTCTTGAGAATATATGTTATCATGCCTATTAACTCAATGAATGGATCATAGATACTTTAATATACAATATGATAGAATAAATAACCCTTTAACTAATTTAAAATCAAAATTATAAAAGTACCCATAGAAAGTATTTAACAAGTATCGGTCAATCTGGCTTCTAGGGCACATATCTAACAAACTCTCACTTGATCTAAAGCCAATTGGCTGCAAATCTAAGTCTCATCTTCTCAAGATGGGCTTGGATCTTCTACTGGCCTAAAAGCTTTGTCAGCAGATCAGTCGCATAGTCTGCGGTGTTGACTCTCTTGACCTCGATGTATCCTTCTTGAGGAAATCTCAAATTAGGTGGAACTATCTTCTTGTAACTCATCCAACTTATAGTACCACCAGTGCATAGGAAGAAACTTTTAGACATCGACTTTCAATCATCTTTATCAGATATAAAGTTTGAGTCTGCATAACCCTGGATCTAGAGTTCACCATGCTGAATCTCTTTAGCACCTCCTTTATTTGAGAGACCCAGCATCCTCTTCAGTCTTTCCCTATAGACCTTAAAAAAAAAAATGAAGGATGCCTTACCTAGGTCTGTCATAGAAAATTTTTTAGATAACCATACTTTTACCTATGTCAACATAAGAATATCATTCCTAATTAGAACGATGTCATTCATATACAGTATGAGAAAGACAACAGTACTCTCACTGACCTCTTGTTGAAGGAAAATCCTGATTTTTCGGACTAGGTTCGTTCAGTTCTGATTGGATCAAGAGATGTATTTCAAAAAATTTTCTCTTTGATCCTAATCAAATCTGAGATGTCTCAGATTTGATTCTTATTATTCTAATAATAGAATCTAAATAAATTAAATCAAATTTAATTTACCTTGATATAGGGTAATCCTATTATCCATTGATGATCCTGTAAGCAGTGGAAGGTTTTGGATCTAGCCATGCAAGTGCCTGGCCTCTACCAGTATCCACTCAGGTTGGATCTGAAGATTCTCTTCTTCTCTATCACATCTCCAAAAATCAAATCTGGATCTGATCTGGAGGATCTTTAAAACACCTTTCGAAGATCAGCAGTTGTCTTTTGCAGCAGCGCAGCCTTCTAGCTTTCTATCGCCTTTCTTTCATCTGCATTGCACCAACTTGGATCCCAAACACCTTTGGGCATGGAGAGGAGAGGAAGAAGATGGACTTGGCATGGAGGAGGAGGAGGGAGGCAGCCTTGGGGCATGGAGAATTGTGTTGCTCTTTGAGTTGGGTGCCGGATCTTATTTATAGACTAAGCGTGATCCAACTCCTCTTCTTCCCAACCAATCACAATCCTTTGTGAAATCAGATATAAATCTCATTAGTGGGAATAGAGTCCCTTGGATTCCTCGTTAGATGGCATCTAAGATCAATCAAACTTGGTTCTTAAGAGAAGTCTAATCAGAATCCAAAAAGGAGATGGAGTCTCTGTCCAACAGGAACTCCTGGGCACATCCTGCTTGGGCGCACGCCACCCTTGGCGTGCGTGGCGTGCGCCCTCCTCCTTGCCAGATTCTGATAGGGGGATAAACCCCCACCAGCTCTCCAATAGGTGCATGACATGTGGACAGAAGTCAAAGTATCAATGGTCAACATTTGACCAGTCAAAGGTCAACTTTTGACCAAAGTCAAAGGACAAGAAATGGTAGGTGACCAAAAATGATAAGTATTGTCTTACAAAATAAGACAACCCTTTTCTGATCTGGATAGACTCCAGTCAGACCAGGTGAAGGCCTCTGCATGAGCACAAACTCCTTTGGCTCAGTAAGGACAACTATTTATGATAGTAAAAGAAGAACGTTAGGTTCAATCGAGTGTTAGCATAATTTCCTTGAACCTAATTGAATCTCATTTAGATCAATTGAACCGAATTAGTTCAATTAACGATCACCAGATTCAAACCCTTGTTTGTGTGACCCAGTTAGATTTAGTTCTATATGGTAATGAGATATGTCAAGATCTCTATCATTGATATCATCGAAACTTCTTTCGATGGATCAGAACTCTTCTGATTCAAACAGCTAGAATGATCGATCATCTAAATCATTCTAATTGCTCCCAAAATCCACCAATGACACCTAGCAGTATATGGTGGCAACCCATCAGAGTTGAATGCGAACCTCTTGGTGCAGCTATCTGTGTGATTAAGTTCTTCTATCTTAAGCACCGATCAGATTAGGGTTAAGGTGAACTCGTCAAACCCTAGTTTTTATCATATGATGTAATCATTCAATTCAAGTCCGATGTGAAAATCTAAATAGAAACTCTTTCTATTATTTCATTCCGCCATGGCCATGGGCTTCTGGACTTGATTCTTATGATCATCATAGGGCTACTCCTCTACCACCGAGGTAGATAGATTTCATCTTGATGCAATCCAATTCCTACAATGAACATGCTATAGCCAACATACACCTCAGGATTCTGAATGGCTAGGAGATCAAGTTATGGTGTAGTCAAACTATAACACCCTCAAAGTGAACTGTCGATGCATCTCAGGTCAAAGAACCAGACACAACACTGCAGCATGGAGTCAGTCATTGATGGGAAGGTAGACTTTCTAATGACTACTCGAGGTGGTTACGCTCAGTGCCCTCATTCTCTAACGAGTACCTATACTCTCGCTCCGATGTCTCCACACCGTTGACTCAAGACTCATCTACTAAAGAGAAGCGATTGTACACCATCCCTTTGGATCAATCACCATTTCATGATGATCCTATGGTCGGGAGCATTTTATGAGTTAATAATGATTATTCATGTCTTAAATTTTCAACTCTTGAAAATATGAATTATCATTACCATTAACTCAAAGAATGTATCACAGACACTAAATACACATATGTGATAGAAAATAACCCTTTTTATTGATTATAATCAAAATTATAATTTTGCCCCTAGAAGTGTATTACAAGTGTCAGCCAATTCTAGCTTCTAGGGCACATATATCTAACAAACTCCCACTTGTCCTAAAGCTAATTGACTGTAAGTCTAAGTCCCATCTTCTTAAGGTGGGCTTTGAAATTTTGTTATCCCAACGGCTTTGTAAGTGGGTCTGCCGCATTGTCTGCGGAGTTGACTGTCTTCACCTCGACGTAACCCTTCTCGAGGTAATCGCGGATAAGGTGGTATCGCCGCTCAATGTGCTTGGACTTCTAGTGAGACCTCAGCTCCTTAGCAAGGACTATGGCGTCATTGTTGTTGCAGTACAGAGGAATGGCATCTGATGGCATTACTCCAATTTCTGTCAGAAACTTCTTGTACCAGAATGCTTCCTTCGCAGCCTCTGATGCAACGATATATTCTGCTTCCATGGTGGAATCTACTATCATGGTTTGCTTGGAACTCTTTCAGCTGATAGCACCACCATTGCATAGAAATAAACTCCTAGATGTCGACTTTCGATCATCTACATCGGACATGAAATCTGAGTTTGTGTATCCCTGGACATGGAGTTCTCCGTTACCAAAGACCAACATCATATCCTTAGTTCTTCTCAAGTACTTAAGGATACATTTTACAGAAGTCCAGTGTTCTTCATCTGAATTTGACTGATATCTGCTTGTGACACTCACAACATGGGCTATATCAGGTCATGTACATAGCATGGCATACATGAGGCTCCCTATTACAGAAGCATAAGGGATCTTACTCATGCATTCTATTTCCTCAGGTGTGCTAGGGCACATCTTCTTGGAAAGATGAATACCATGTCTGAAGGGTATTAATCCCCTCTTAGAGTTTTCCATACTAAACCTCTTTAGTACTTCCTCTATGTATATTTTCTGTGAAAGTCCTAGCATCCTATTTGGTCTATCTCTATAGATCTTAATTCCTAGAATAAAGGATGCTTCACCTAGATCTTTCATGGAGAATTTCTTGGACAACCATAATTTGACTGTCATCATCATGGAAATATCATTCCCAATAAAGAGGATGTCATCCACATACAGTACGAGAAAGACAATAGCGCTCCCACTGACCTTTTTGAAGATACATGGTTCCTCTTCATTTTTTATGAAACCAAATATTTTGATCACATCATTGAAATGAAAGTTCCAGCTCCGAGATGCTTGCTTAAGTCCATATATGGACCTTTGCAACATGCAAACTTGTGATCAGTATCACTGGATGTGAAATCTAGCGACTGTTCCATATAGATATCACCTCAAGATATCCATTTAAGAACGCTATTTTCAAATCCATTTGCCATATTTCATAATCGAAATAGGCTGCAATGACAAGTAATGTATGGATGGATTTTAGCATAGCCACTAGAAAAAAGGTATCTTGATAGTCAATGCCTTCACATTGACTATAACCTTTTGCCACAAGTCTAGCCTTGAATGTCTCCACATTCCCATCTGCACCAATCTTTCTTTTGAAAATCTATTTACACCCAATAGGTACTATACCCCTGGTGGATCTACCAAGGTCCAGACTTGGTTTGAGTGCATCGAGTCAATTTCAGACTGCATTGCTTCTAACCATTTCTTGGAGTCGATATCTAATATCATCTCGTTGTAGGTTTTGGGATCATCACCATGAGCACCATTACCTACGAGAAACATTTCCTCTATGTCCTCTGAAATAATACCTAAGTATCTTTCAGGTGGATGAGAAACTCTTTCTGATCTATGATGTGGAGGAGGTAGTGTTCTTATTGGCTCAACTTGATTTGATTCCAATTGGTCCTCAACTCTTTCTTGGAGTCGATACCTAAGTCTCACAAGCAGAACGAGCTAAGGACCAAGTGGAACCAAATCAGGTTGAGCCAATAAGAACACTACCTCCTCCACCTCGTAGATCGGAAAGAGTTTCTCGTCCCCCTGAAAGATACTTAGGTATTATTTCAGAGGATATAGAGGAAATGTTCCTCATAGGTAATGGTGCTCATGGTGATGATCCCAAAACCTACAACGAGGCGATATCAGATATCGACTTCGAGAAATGGCTTGAGGCAATGAAGTCAGAAATTGACTCGATGCACTCAAACCAAGTCTGGACCTTGGTAGATCCACCAGAAGGTATAGTACCTATTGGGTGTAAATGGATCTTCAAGAGAAAGATTGGTGCAGATGGGAATGTGGAGACATTCAAGGCTAGACTGGTGGCAAAAGGTTATAGTCAACGCGAAGGCATTGACTATCAGGATACCTTTTCCCCGGTAGCTATGCTAAAATCCATCCGCACATTGCTTGCTGTTGCAGCCTATTTCGATTATGAAATATGGCAAATGGACGTGAAAACGGCATTCCTAAATGGATATCTTGAGGAAGATATCTATATGGAACAGCCGCTAGGTTTCACATCCAGTGATACTGATCACAAGGTTTGCAAGCTGCAAAGGTCCATATATGGACTTAAGCAAGCATCTCGGAGCTGGAACACTCGTTTCAATGATGTGATCAAAAAGTTTGGTTTCATCAAAAACGAAGAGGAACCATGTGTTTTCAAAAGGGTCAGTGGGAGCGCTGTTGTCTTCCTCGTATTGTACGTGGATGACATCCTCCTTATTGGGAATGATATTCCCATGTTGACATCAGTCAAGATGTGGTTGTCTAAGGAATTCTCCATGAAAGACCTAGGTGAAGCATCCTTTATTCTAGGAATTAAGGTCTATAGGGATAGACCGAATAGGATGCTAGGACTTTCACAGAAAATGTACATAGAGGAAGTACTAAAGAGGTTTAGTATGGAAAACTCTAAGAGGGGATTAATACCCTTCAGACATGGTATTCATCTTTCCAAGAAGATGTGCCCCAGCACACCTGAGGAAATAGAACGCATGAGCAAGATCCCTTATGCTTCTGCAATAGGGAGCCTCATGTATGCCATGCTATGTACACGACCTGATATAGCCCATGCTGTGAGTGTCACAAGCAGATATCAGTCAAATCCAGGTGAAGAACACTGGACTTCTGTGAAATGTATCCTTAAGTACTTGAGAAGAACTAAGGATATGATGTTGGTCTTTGGTAACAGAGAACTCCTGGTCTAGGGATACACAGACTCGGACTTCATGTCCGATATAGATGATCGAAAGTCGACATCTGGCAGACTGTTTGTGCTGGAAGAGTTCCAAGCAAACGGTGATACCATCTCATCCGCGATTACCTTGAGAAAGGTTACGTTGAGGTCAAGAGAGTCAACTCCACAGATAATGTGGCAGACCCACTTACAAAGCCGTTGGGCCAGCAGAAGATCGAAGCCCACCTTGAGAAGATGGGACTTAGACTTGTAGCCAATTGGCTTTAGGACAAGTGGGAGATTGTTAGATATATGTGCCCTAGAAGCCAGAATTGGCTGACACTTGTAATACACTTCTAGGGGCAAAATTATAATTTTGACTATAATTAATGAAATGGGTTATTTTCTATCACACATGTGTATTTAGTGTCTGTGATACATCCTTTGAGTTAATGGTAATGATAATTCATATTTTCAAGAGTTGAAAATTTAAGACATGAATAATCATTATTAACTCATAAACAGCTCCCGACCATAGGATCATCACGAGGATGGTGATTGATCCGGAAGGTTGGTGTACGATCGCTTCTCTTTAGTAGATGAGTCTTGAGTCTACGGTGTGGAGACACCGGAGCGAGAGTACAGGTACTCGTTAGAGAACGAGGGCACTGAGCGTGACCACCTCGAGTAGTCATTAGGAAGTCTACCTTCTCGTCAATGACTGACTCGATGCTGCAGTAGTGTGTCTGGTTCTTTGACCTGAGATGCATCGGCAGTTCACCTTGAGGGTGTTATAGTTTGACTACACCATTACTCGGTCTCCTAGCCATATGGAACCCTGAGGTGTATGTTGGCTATGACATGTTCATTGTAGGAACTGGATTGCATCAAGATGGGATCTATCTACCTCGGTGGTAGAGGAGTAGCCCTATGATGATCATGAGAATCAAGTCCTGAAGCCCATGGCCATGGCAGAGTGAAATAATAGAAAGAGTTTCTATTTAGATTTTCACATTGGACTCGAATCGAATGATTACATCATATGACAGAGACTAGGGTTTGACGAGTTCACCTTAACCCTAATCTGATCGGGGCTCAAGATAGAAGAACTGAATCACACAGGTAGCTGCACCAAGAGGTTCGCATTCAGCTCTGATGGGTTGCCACCATATACTGCTAGGTGTCACTGGTGGATTTTGGGAGCAATTAGAATGATTTAGATGATCGATCATTCTAGCTGTTCGAATCAGAAGAGTTCTGATCCATCGAAAGGAGTTTCGATGATGTCTATGATAGAGATCATGACATATCCCATTACCATACAGAACTGAACCTAACTGGGTCACACAAACAAGGGTTTGAATCTGGTGATCATCAATTGAACTGATCTAGTTCAATTGATCTGAATGAGATTCAATTAGGTTCAAGGAAATCGTGCTAGCACTCGATTGAACCTAACGTTCTTCTTTTACTATCATAAATAAGTTGTCCTGACTGAGCCAAAGGAGTTTGTGCTCAATCAGAGGCCTTCATATGGTCTGACTGGAGGTTGTCCAAGTCAGAATAGGTTGTCTTATTTGTAAGACATTACCTGCCATTTTTGGTCACCTGCCATTTCTTGTTCTTTGACTTTGGTCAAAAGTCTACCTTTGACTGGTCAAACGTTGACCATTCACCCTTTGACTTTTGACCACATGTCATGCACCTATTGGAGAGCTGGTGGGGGCCTGTCCCCCTGCCAGAACCTGGCAAGGAGAAGGGCGCACGCCAAGGGTGGCGTGAGCCCAAGTAGGAGGCGCCTAGGAGTCCTTGTTGGACAAGGACTCCACCTCCCTTTTGGATTCCAATCAGAGTTCTACTAAGAATCCAGTTTGACTGGTCTTAGGCGCCCTCTAAGGAGGAATCCAGGGGTCTCTATTCCAACCAATCAGATTTAGATCTGATTTCACAAAGGGTTGTGATTGGTTGAGAGGAAGAGGAGTTGGATCACAAGAGGTCTATAAATAAGACCCTGCGCCCAACCCTAATTCCAATGCTATTAGATACGCCCCAAGGCTGCCTCTCCCCTCCTTCTCCATGCCATAGTCTCTTCTCCTCTTGCTCTCCACGTCCAAAAGGTGTTTTGGACTTAGTTTGGTGCGATTCAGATCAAGGAAAGGCGATCAAAAGCAAGAAGGCTGCGCTGCTGCAAAAGGACGACTGCAGATCTTCAAAAGAGTTTTGAAGATCCTCCAGATCAGATCCAGATCTGATTTTTGGAGGTGTGATAGAGAAGAAGAGGATCTCCAGATCCAACCCGAGTGGATACCGGTAGAGGCCAGGCGCTTGCGTGGCTAAGATCCAGAACCTTCCGCTGCAATCAGGATCATCTACAGGGTAATAGGATTACCCAAATCAGGTAAATTGAATTTGATTTAATTTATCTTATTTTATTTTATTTATTAAAATAATAAGAATCAGATCTGAAACATATCAAGATCTGATTGAGATCAAGAGAAAATTTTTGAAATATATCTCTTGATCTAATCAGATCTGGACGAACCTGGACCGGGAAATCAGGATTTCCCTTCAACTGGTATCAGAGCCATGGTTCTAAATTGTTTAGATCTGATTTTAATTTTATTTTAATTAGAAAATAAAGTGATTTCAGATGTCACATGAGATGTGATCAGATCTGAAATCAGAAAAATTAAAATTAAATGATTTGGATCTAAGAACATGAAGATATGCATGACTAGTTCTAGAATAGAATAGTTCTATAGAATAGTTTTGCATGTCTTTGATTTAATCTGATTAAATCATATTTTAGATCTTCTTATTTACTATTTTCTGATATTATAAGTGTTATAATAACATCTGATAAACAGCAAATAAAAATTATTTAATTTTAAATATCATATGAGATATGATAGATGCATGACTAGACTAAGTTGTAGAATAGTTCTACATAATTGTCTAGATTAGAATTTATTTTGATTAGATCAATTTAAATCTAATTTTTTAGATTATTATGTGATAATTTAGATCTGAAAACATGCATGATTTGATACATGAGATGTATGCAAAATATGCCTTGATTAGATCTAAATTTGTATATGAGATATATGATATAGATCTATAACTGTTTTGTAGATTTACATGTTCCTGATTAAGGCGTTCCTCTTGGCCGTCCGGTCATAAGAACGAAGAAGGGTTTAAAGGCCCTCTCTTCCCATTCGATGGGGTGTTCTTATGACGTGTAGGGGTGCTGCGTGTTCGTCCTTAATCAGAAACCCAAAACTTACTTTCTGCAAAACCCTAGATCCTGAAACCCTAGGATTTATTGTGCATATTTTGTTTATGAACCCAACTTAATTAAGAATTAAGTTTATGGAATATTAATTAGGTCTAAAATTGAGAATTTCAGATCTAAGACATATTCATAATACTGGGTTCGGGCTTGGGTAGCTCAATTAGGTCTAAGCGGTTGATCAAACCGAATCAAGAGTTGGTTAGATGGGATCAACAATGCTTAAATTGACCAGCCTAATAGGATTAAGTCTGGGTCAAGATCGAGTCACGATCAAGCAAGACCTAATTAGGCTCAGAGGTTAGAGTCTGGATTGTAGGCTAACCCAATTGGTTCTGACTCAACAATTTGGTGTCTAAGGTAAGTTTGGCACAGACGACCGACTGGTTTTTAATTGGAAGCTACTCGACCTGAATGCGTTCTTGTGCGAGTTAACGGCATATTCCTTCCACCGGTCTCACTTACCTGGCCATATCTGTTGACACAGTTCTGATCTGAGGTGGTCAATAATCCGAGCTGACCCATGCCACTAGGTTAGTCATAATTGTTATGACTAAGCCAAGTCTAGTTTAATGAGACCTGAATCAATTCTCCCTAAGAAAAGATTAAGTCCGAGGTCTTCCACCATTGTAGACGTGCGGGCCCTTCCCGGGGTTGATTGTTCTCGGCTGGATACAGTGGCTCAGTTGCACCGGGAAGACGCAACCATGTCTATTAGGCATTGGATGCTATGGGCTGGAGGATGAGTTGGGCTCAATATTCCGGATACGGTGAGAGACCCAATTAGGAACCCAGTCTATGCAAATGGTGGGTCTGACTTAACTAAGGAGTGGATCAATATTCCGGATACGGTGAGATTCATGAATTAGAGACCAAGTTTGGGTGCACCATGATTAGAGAATCATTGAACAAGAGTTGTTCACTCATTGGCTAACCCATCACCAATAACTGTTAGGTGAGGTGATGAGTCAGTTGGTGAGACCGCACCACCCACTAGAAATCATCAATCGCGGAGATTTTCGCATCTCTACAGAGGGAGTGTAGGGATCCGAGAAAATAGTGGGAGCTAATTTGTTTAAAAATAAAATCCCTAAACAAATTGGTCAAGTCAAAATTACAGTATCTAACTAGAATCTTTGACTCTCTACAGGAAAATGTCTGCGTCCAACCCACTGGCACGTATCCTAGACACACATAGACTGACTGGACCCAATTATAAAGATTGGCTCAGGAACTACAAAATTGTTTTGGGTTCAGAGAAGTTAACACATGTTTTGGACCAGGACCCTCCCACCTTACCAGCTCGTCCATCCACTGAACAGAGAGCGTCTCTGGAAAAATGGATTGACGAAGACAATAAGGCCAGATACTACATGTTGGGCTCGATGTCTGATGAGCTCCAGCGCCAACATGAAGATATCGGGACTGCTCGCCAAATGTTGGCTCACCTGCAGGAGATGTTTGGTGAACAGAGTCGCGCAGCCAAATATCAAGTCACGAAATGACTTTTTAAGGCTAAGATGCGTGATGGGCAGTCAGTCCAAGATCACTGTCTGACAATGATCAAGGACATGGAAGAGCTTGAGAAGCTCGGTGTGAAGTTGGACTTGGATTTGCAGAACGATATTATTCTGCAATCCTTGACTGATGCATATGGGCAATTCATCATGAATTACCACATGCATAAACTTCAAAATTCCTTGGCCGAGTTGATGAATATGCTGGTTACCGCTGAGCTTTCTATGAAAGGTTCTAAAGGCTCAGTTCTTGCTATGGAACGGACTTCTTCCAAAAGAAAGTCTTATGGAAAGAAAAAGAAGTCTGTGAAAAAGCAAAAGGTAGAAGGATCAAAGAAGAAGAAGGCAGAACCGAAGAAGAAGGTCGATGGCAAAGGAAAGTGTTTCCATTGCAACAGCGACGGCCATTGGAAGCGGAACTGCCCTACTTACCTGGCCACCCTGAAGAACAAGAAGGAAGGTCCTTCTGGAGGTATGCTCGTTATTGAGTCTAACCTTACGGTTTCTTCTGCATCCAGTTGGGTGCTTGACTCTGGTTCTAGTGCTCATCTGTGCACTTCTATGCAGGGTCTTGAGGATAGCAGGAGGCTGAGGGATGGAGACATGATCCTACGCGTCGGTAATGGAGCAAGAGTTGCTGCAGTAGCCGTGGGAACATACCCTCTGCGATTACCATCTGGTTTAGACTTAGTTTTAAAAGACTGTTATTATGTGCCTGCAGCTAGCAGGAATTTGATTTCTGTTTCATGCTTAGCACAAGAAGGTTATGTGATCACCTTCTTTAAGGACCATTGTAACATTCTTTATGAAAGAAATAAAATTGCAAATGGTTTCCTTGTTAATGGTCTTTATCAGTTGCATATTGATGTACCTGTTTTAACTATCGAGCAAAACGTGAATGCCAAACGACCTAGGGATAGTCCAAACGACAGATATCTATGGCACCTGAGATTAGGTCATATAGCAGAAGATAGGATTAACAAATTGGAGAAAAATGGGCTATTGAGTCCATTGACTTTTGAGTCATATCCAACTTGTGAATCTTGTCTTCAAGGCAAAATGACTAAACTCCCTTTTGTTGGACATGGGGAGAGGGCCACAGATCTCCTTGCCCTAGTACATACTGATGTGTGCGGCCCATTCGATGTGCCGGCTAGAGGCAATTTTGTCTACTTC
>QRFJ01002284.1:231886-258162 GCA_006176705.1 Cocos nucifera | reverse complement strand
TGATATGCTGCCTTAGAGAATGTCGAAGGTCTCTTGTGGTCCACACTAAAGATCAAGGGCTTCCACAATATGGCATCAGAGCTTGGTGATGCCAAGATGTTGCACCAACAAAAGTAGACCTAGACCTTCTAACAGATGAATCCAGTAAAGGAGCTGGTCCCTCCAATGCTTATGCTACCTCTCCTGCTACCAAATCTGCCCCAGATGCTCCTGAACCTACAGCTGGAGCTCTTGAGTTTGTCGCTGAGCCCTATCTTAAATAACTGGAGGTCTTCATCTTCATTTAAGAATAAAGTTTGGTTAAGTCATTCCCTATCATTATTTAATTTTGCACTAAAAGATAGAGATATTGGAAAGAGAGAATTTTATTAAGATAAAATTACTAGTAATAGATTCACAAGTTCTCTGAATTTCTAGATCATGGGAGTGTTGCTCCTTCGAGCTCCTTCAAGTAATAAGTTTCAGGCTAGATGACCTCATACGGGCCTTCCCAATTTGGTGCGAGCTTTTCTTGGTTCTGAGAAACAGCCGCTCGCTGAAGTACCAAATCTTCTACTTTGAATATTTTGCCTTTGACCTTGGAGTTGTAGTAGCGAGCTACATTCTACTTGTAGGCTGCCATCCAAGCTTGAGCTTCTTCCCTCTTTTCTTCCAACAAATCAAGGTTAGCGCTAAGATCCTATGAGATATGCTGCTCATTGAATGCCATAACTCATGTCGATGAAAGTTTAAGCTCTATTAGGATGACTGCCTTTATTCCGAAGGCCAAGACGAATGGAGTCTTCCTAATTGACAATCTTTGGGTAGTTCGGTATGTCCGAAGTACATGATAGAGTTCATCTATCCAAGTTCCTTTTGCTTTCTTAAGTCTCATTTTAATACCTTGCAGTAGGGTTCTATTGGTTACCTCAACCTCGTCGTTAGCTTGTGGATGGGCTACTGATGTAAAATTATGAGAGATATTCAAATTTTCATAGAACTCGGTGAATTTTGCTCTGGCAAACTATCACCTATTATCTATTCTAAGAGTTTGAGACAAGCCAAATCTATAAATAATTGACTTTCAGATAATATCATGTACTTTGGCTTTGGTGATCTTTGCCAGAGGTTCAGCCTCGACCTATTTTATGAAGTAATCAGTTGCCACAAGAAGGAACTTCTGCTGTCCAGACGCCATCAAAAAGGACTTGAGTATGTCCATTCTCCATTGTGCAAATGGCCATGAGGCACTCAGGGGTGTAAGCTCAGAGGTCGGTTGTCTTTGAATGTTTGTATGTTTTTGACACCGATCGTACTTTTTGACGTACTCCATAGAATCATGGTACATCATTGGTCAATAGTAATCCTATCGAAGTAGTTTATGAGATAAGGACCTAGCCTCTAGATGACTTTCGCAGGTTCCTTCATGCACTTCCTATAATACAAAGTTGGCTTTAGAAGATTGGAGACATTTTAAGAGTAGCAGAGAATACGATCTTTTGTATAACTTGCCCTCGTATAGAACATACCGAAAGGCTTGATTTCTTAATTTTTGAGCTTTCTTTAGGTCATGAGGTAGAACTCCATCTTTGAGGTAAGTGACTAGTGGATCAATTCATCTTAGCTCATGCTCGATTTGCATCATAGACTGCGATTCTTTTGAACTTGGGCATTTCAAAACTTTAGAGAAGACTTCCTTAGGCAGTTCGGTTGGAGCTAATGTGGCCAATTTAGAAAGAAGATCGGCTCTTGCATTTTCTGCTCTCAAAATTTGTCGAATGCTTAAATTGTCGAAGGCCAAAATCAAGTTCTTCACTTTCTCGAGATATTTTATCATGCTTTCCTCTTGAGCTTCATAGTTACCACTAACTTATTCGACCATCAGTTTGGAATCACTGTAAACTTGGAGCTGGTCAGCTTCCAACTCCTTAGCTATCCTTAATCCTACAATCAGAGCTTCATATTCAGCCCCATTATTTATTATAGAAAATTTAAAGCATAGTGCATATTCAGTAATGACTCCTTCTAGATTTATCAAGATCAATCTGGTGCTTGTGCCTAAAGCATTGGATGAGCCATCCACATACAGGGGCCAAAAGCCTTCAGAAAAGTCAGCCCATTCTTTAGTGGAGCTCAGCTGCAATCATGAAATGCTGATTTCATTCTATTCAAGTTCGGTCTCATCCGAGATAGTACATTCCACTATAAAATCTATTAGTATTTGAGCTTTGATTGATGGCTGAGGTTGAAAGTTGATGTCAAATTCTGTAAGTTCAATTGTCCACTTTGTAATTCTTCTGGAGACATCTGTTTGATGAAGAACTACCTTGATTGGTTGATTAGTGAGGAGGATTATAGTGTGCCCCTGGAAATAAGGTTGGAGACTTCAGTCTGCAATCAGTAGAGCATAAGTTAGTTTTTCTAACTTAATGCACCTGATCTCAGTGTCCCTCAAGACTCGACTTATGTAGTAGATCGAACGCTATACTTTCTCCTCTTCCTTGATTAGGACTACTGCAAGGGCCGCTGGGAAGATCGTCAAGTACAAAAATAGTCCTTCTCTAATTCGGGCTTGGCCAATAAGGGAGGCAAGCTGAGGTAGCTCTTGAGTTCTTCAAATGCCTGTTGACATTCAGCGGTCCAGCAGAAGTTGTTTGGCTATTTGAGAACTCGAAAGAAAAACATGCATCACTCGACCGACCTCGAGATGAAGCGCTTTAGAGTTGCCACCTTTTCTATTAGGCACTGAACTTTTTTTATTGATTTTAGGGTAGTCATCTCCTAAATGGCCTAAATCTTCTCCTGATTTGCTTCAATCCCATGCGTCAACACCATGAATCCTAAGAACTTTTCTGAAGTCACACCAAAGGTACACTTGATCGTGTTCAACTTCATCTTGTATCTCCGAAGGGCATTGAAGGTCTCCTCGAGGTCGGCTATGTGATCTGTTGAAGCTCGGCGCTTGATAAGCATGTCATCCACATATACCTCCATGTTGCAATTGATCTGCTCCTTGAAGATCTTATGGACTAGGTGCTGGTATATTGCTCTTACATTTTTAAGCCCAAAAGACATGATCCTATAATAATAAAGACCATGGTTAGTAATAAAAATAGTTTTCTCCTCATCCTCTAGTGCTATCCGAATTTGATTGTAGCCTGAGAAGGCATCCATGAAAGTGAGGAGCTCATGATTCAAAATTCCATTTACCAGTTGATCAATTCTGGACATGGGGTAACTATCTTTTGGACAGGCCTTGTTCAACTTCTTGAAGTATATGCACATTCTCCACTTGCCATTCATCTTCTTGATAAGGACCACATTAGAAACCCAGTTCGGATAGGAGACTTCTTTGATGAATCCAGTCTTGAGGAGCTTGTCAACTTCTTTTGTAATTACCTTCTATCTTTATAGGGCATAGCTACATATCTTTTCTTTCACTGGTCGATGTTTAGGATCAACAGCTAGATGATGTTCCATGACTTCATCATCAATTCTAGGCATGTCTGTGGGGACCCAAGCGACATCTACATTTCTTCATAGGAATTCGATGAGCTGCTCCCATACCCCCTCTCTCAGATTGGAATCGATTTGAACTATGTGCTCTTTATTCCCATCATTCAAGGTTATTGAGATAAGATCTTCCATGGGTTCTTTTCATTATTTTGTAAGATCATCCCAGACATCCAACCCATCAACTAGGCAAGGGTCAGACTGCTCACCCCTTTGCAGGACAATTGAGTAGCAATGTCTTGCCAAAGCTTGATCTTCTTTGACCTCTCTAAACCCATAGCTTATCGAAAACTTCATCTTTAAATAGTAGATCGATACTACTACCCGAAGTGCATTTAGACCAGGTTGGCTAATAATTGCATTATAAGCAAATGAAGCTATCATTACCAGAAAATCAACTTGTGCTCTGAACTATCTTGGATATCGTCCTACAGCCATAATTAAAGTTATTACATCTTTAATTAGCACTGTATCACTAGTGAAGTCAACCAAAGGAGAACTCATGGATCCAAGTCAGTTATTAGGTATAGACATTTTAGAAAAAGCATCATAAAATAAGATATCGATCAAACTTTTATTATCAACAAGAATACGGCGTACATCATAGTCTGTAATATTTAAAGTTGTTACAACTACATCATTGTGCGAAAATTGAACTCCTTGTGCATCTTCTTCGGTGAAGGCAATGGGCTCCTCAGTTCTTCATCTTTTACTCGGTCCCTTAGATCCTCTAGCCTCCCCTCGCCAAAGTCTCCTAGAAATGGTGTTGATGATGCTGAGAGGTGGTTGATCTTCTTCTCTTGTCTTTGGCGACTCATCAAAATCAGCCAAGCTGGTCTCTCCTGATGAGCTCCTCGATCTCGTCTTAGAATATAATACATTTTTCAGTATCATGACCATGGTCATGATGGTAGAGATAGTACTTGTTAGGATTGCACTTGCCAGGGTGAGTGCACATCCTCTTCGATCTCGATAACTGCTCCTTGATCTCCATCAGTACTTGAGTTTTCAAAATATTGAGGGGAGCATAGTTATGGAACCTTCTTGGGGGAGAGCTTGTTCGTGTCCTTCTATTAGGGCTTCTTTGGTGGCGAGCTCGAGGAGGGGTTCAGGCTTGCTTGCACTTAGGGGGAGTCTAGAGCAAGATCGAACTTCATTCAATTTTTCTTCAACTATGGGCTTGCAAGACTTGCCCGCCTACTACTCTCTTGTAGCTTCTTATCTTTTAATTTGAGGGCTTCTTTAGCTCGGGTATAATCTTCAACCCGAGCTAGTAGATCAATAAAATTTTTGGGATACTTCCTTTCTAGAGAGAATAGCAGGTCATTCTTCTGATCGCTACCCTTCAGTGCGGCCATGATTATAGATTGGTCCAGGTTTTGAACCTCCAAGGCAGTGGCATTAAAGGGGTTGACATAAGCTTGGATGGACTTCCCTTCCTCCTACTTGATATTGATGAGGACGTCCAAGCCTTACCTCGGATGTCGATTGCTGACAAAATGAGCCATAAATTGATGGCACATTTGGTCGAAGGATAAGATCATACCCAACTTCAGCATCGAGTACCAGTTCCTTGCTACTTCATTTAGAGTTGATGGGAAGGCTTGGCGTAGGATGGTGTCTAGTGCACCATGGAGCAGCATCATTGTCTGGAAGGCCTCTAGGTGGTTGATTGGATCAGTGGTCCTATCGTAGCTCTTGAATTGGAGGAGCTTGAAGTTTGGCAGGATCGATACCTACATGATTCTCTGGGAAAAAGAAGGGTCGGTGCAAATATTATCATGGTGAGTCGGGATAGAATGGCGGAGCTCCTCTATCCACTGATCCATGTCCTAAAGCTTTTGATCGAGAGCATCATCTCGAATGCAGATCTCGATGGGCTTTCGACTGTAGATGGGGAAGATCTCTTTTGGAGAAAAATCATGGTCTAAACAGGGATCTTCTACCTCCCATTTCCCTTTCCCAAGAGTAACAGGTCTGCTAACCCAAGTTTGCCTCTTTTGGGTCAGTTATTGAAATTTTGATGGAAGGTTTTTCGGTTGGGCCACCATCGAGAGTTGCCATATGGCCTGTACCATCTCGATGAGGTCAAAAATCTACTGTACCAGTAGGTTAAACTACTCCGAATTCATCATGGATATCGTTGGAGGAGGTGAAGATGCTGGTGATGGTATTGGTGCCAATAGATTTGGCTCAGATCTGATGGTGGAGGTGGTGGATCTCCGAATGGTTATCTTCTTTGGGGGCATCTTTGGAGCAGAGGAGGATCAAACGAAGATGGATCTTGGAAAGGAGAGTAAATGGATCGACTGAGCACTCCTTTTAGATCAAGGGCTCAAATCTATCCTTTCTTTAGCACCAATCCTATTGGTGCAGAATCTGATTGATGTCGGAACTGAGCTGGAGCTAGAGAAGATGGGATCACCACCGATGACTTGCAAAACAAAGTCTTAACCGGAGTCAGGGATGGTGGCTCTAGCAGGACCCTCTGATGATCAAGTCAGCTCTTCTGGCCAACAAAAATGGAGTCCTCAAAAAATTTAAGAGCAGAGTAACAGAAAGGAGAATGAGAGCCTAGAGGAAAAATGTATTTGGAGGATTTCTTTTATAGACGGAGCTGTAACAAACTAATGGTGATAGCTATAATGGTCGGGTAGTGGGCCGTTCAAGCTACGTGGAGTTTGTTGTGGAAGGTGGTGTCTATTATCGTGACACACCAGTCCATTGGGATTCAATAGTTGAAGTTTGGAGGGAGTAGACATTACCAATGAAGAGCTTTGAATCGCAATAATTCTAGAGAGGTTCGAGCTCCTTTGAGGTCATCTACGTATAGGTTGGTTCGTATTGAGTTGGTAGCTAAATTCATGTGAATGATGAGATCTTTCTAGAAGGCTGGAATGAGATCAACTGGAAGGAGCTTGTTTGGCGATTGGAAGGAGATCGATTGAAAGGAGGTCGGCTGAAGGAAGCTTGCCTAGCAACTGAAAGGAGATCATCCAGAAGGTATTCAATAGGAGGAGTTCATCTAAAAGGAGGATGACTTAAATCCTGTTATTCACTTTCAGTCAGAGAATAGGGTTAGTATAGCAATAATTCTCCTTCATCATTCATGATCTTGCTGCCGAACTTCGATGTACTTTCTGGAGATTCTATAGCATGAACTTATCTCTGAGAAAATTGACAAATCATAGCAAGAATGAGGTTGGCAGTCAAGGACTTCGACGAGGGGTATTTTGCCCTCCATAAGCCCTTTGGGCAAATAGATGGAGTTTGACTTGAGTCCGACTGAAGGAGTTCGAATGGTACGTTGCTAAAGGAATCTGAAAGACTGAAGGCTGGAGGTAATTTAGCTTCTCTGAGGTTGTTTAGCAATTGGAAGGAGTTCGGTTGACGAGAACTTGGTTGGCAGTTGTGATGGATGGATGACTTTGATATTATTGTGACTCGTTATTCTTTTTGGAGCTCAGCTATTTTTAGGGCCAGTCGAAGGCTAATAAAAGGGAGACGAGGCTCTTTTGCCTGCATACTCAAAGCTCTTGGTGTGAGAATGTAGAGGTCTGCCACTCTTCATAGGTTGTGGAAGTTTGTCTAAGAAGAAGTTCTGTCAATTTGGTATCTAACCAATATTAAACAGCCCTGATGGGTTCCAGTTGGGTAGAGGTTCAAGCAGCTTCAAGATCGGCTAGGCCGAAATGCATTGGAATCGAACACTCAACTGCTTGGAGTTTCACCATCACTGTTCAAGCTCGTCTGGGTGTAACCCGTAATGTCTTGTAGGTTCTAGAGTCACTGATTGAAGTTTGCCATGGTTGTTATTGCCAAACGAGGACACCTCAATACCTGAGATCTTATTAGACTTCGGCAGGAAAGGGTTTACCTCTAACAGGGGTGCTGCATGTTTGTCCTTAATCAAACATCGAAAACTTACTTTTCTATAAAATCCTAGATCCTAAAACCCTAGAACTTTTTGCATGTTTCTATTTATGAATCCAAACATAATTAAGAATTAAGATTATAAAATCAATTAGGTCTAAGAATTATGAATTTTTAGATCTAAGATACATTCATAAATTTGGATTTGAGCTTGGGTAGCTCAATTAGGTCTAAAGGTTGATTAAACCAAATCAAGAGTTGGTTAGGTGGGATCAAGAGTGCTTAGAATTGACCAGTCGAATAGGATTAAGTCTAGATCAAGGTTGACTCATAGTCATATATGGTTGACCAAGTCAAAACCTAATTTGGCACTAGTTCGAGCCTGGATTATCGGCTAATCCGATTGGTTCTGGTTCCATAATTTGGTGTCTAAGGTAAGTCTGGTTGATACAATTGATTAATTTTTAATTGGAAGCTATTATAATGAATGCATTCTTATTGAGTTAATGGCATATCCCTTGCACCGATCTCACTTACCTGGCCATTTGGATTGATCCAATTTTGATTTATGGTGGCTAACAATTTGAGCTAACCCATACCACTAGGTTAGTCATAATTGTTATGACTAAGTCAAGTCAAGTTTAAAGAGACCTAAATCAAATCTCCTTAAGAAAATATTAAGTCATAGGTCTTCCACCATTCTAGATGTGCGGGCCCTTTCTGGGGTTAATTGTTCTTGGCAGGTTATAGTGGTTTAGTTGCATCAGGAAGGGCACATACATGGGTTGGAGGATGGGTTGGGCTCAATATTTTGGATACGGTGAGGGATCCAATCAGAAATCTAATTTATGCAAATGGTGGGTCTGACTTAACTAAGGAGTGGAGCAATATTTCAGGCACGGTGAGCTTCATGAATTAGAATTAGATTTGGATGTACCATGATTAGAAAATCATTGGACAAGAGTTGTCTACTCATCATTTGACCCATCACCAATAACTATTAGGTGAGGTGGTGAGCCAGTCGGTGGGACCGCTCCATCCACTAGAAATTAATTAATCATGGAGATTTTTGCATCTCTACTAAAAGAGTATAGAGATCCGAGAAAATAGTGGGAGCTTAATTTGCTTAAAAATGAAACTCCTAAACAAATTGGTCAAGTCTAATTACAAAATCTAACTAGAAACTCTGACTCTCTATAGAAAAATGTCTACGTCCAACCCACTAGCCCATATCCCGGACACCTATAGATTGACTAGATCCAATTACAAGGATTGGCTCTAGAACTATAAAATTATTTTGGATTTCGAAAAGTTGACTCATGTATTAGACCAAGACCCTCCATCTTACCAGTCCATCCATCTGTTGAATAGAGAGCATCTTTGAAAAAGTGGATGGATGAAGATAATAAAGCTAGGTACTATAATTTAGGCTCGATGTCTGATGAGCTTCAATGCCAATATGAGGATATCAAGACTACTCGCCAAATGTTGGTTCACCTACAAGAGTTGTTTGGTGAAGAAAATCACGCAGCCAAGTATCAAGTCATTAGAAGACTTTTTAAGGCTTAAATGCATGATGGGCAGTCAGTCCAAGATAATTATCTAATGATGATCAAGAACATAGAAGAGCTTGTGAAGCTCAGTGTCAAGCTAGATAGGGACTTGCAAATTGATGTGATCTTGCAATTCTTGACTGATGCATATGGATAGTTCATCATGAACTTCCATATGTATAGGTTGTAATGTACTTTAGTAGAATTGATGAACATGCTGCTCACTGCTGAGCTTTGTTTGAAAGGTTCAAAGGGCTCAGTGCTTGCTGTGGAGTAGACTTCCTCTAAAAAAAATCTTTTGCAAAAAAAAAAAGTCTGCAAAGAAGCAGAAGATGGATGGAGGGAAGAAGAAGAAGGGGGAGCCAAAGAAGAAGGCCGCGGACAAAGAAAAATATTTCCATTGCAAAACTAACAACAATTGGAAGTGGAACTGCCCTTTATACCTGGCTAGCCTAAAGATCAAGAAGGAGGCAGGTCCTTTTGGAGGTATGCTCATTATAGAATCTAACCTTATGGATTCTTCTGCATCTAGTTGGCTGCTTGACTCTAATTCTAGTGCTCATTTGTACACTTCTATGTAGGATCTTAAGGAGAGTAGGAGGCCGAGGGATGGTGACATGATCCTATGCATTGGAAATGGAGGAAGAGTTGCTACTGTGGTTGTGGCAACCTACCCTCTTCAACTATCATCAGGATTAGATTTAGTTCTTAGGAACTATTTTTATGTGTCTGCAGCAAGCAAGAATTTGATTTTTGTTTCTTGTTTAGCACAGAAAGGCTATATAATTTGTTTCCTTAAGGACCATTGTAATATTCTTTTTGAAAGAAATAAAATTGGAAGTGGTTTTCTTATAAACGATCTCTATCAGTTACATATCGATGTTTCTATTTTCAATATTGAGCAAAATATGAATGCCATAGGATCAACGTGACCTAGGGATAGTCTAAATGATAGGAATCTTTAGCACCTTAGGCTAGATCGTATAGCTGAAGATAGGGTTAACAAATTGGAGAAATCCAAGCTATTGAGTCCATTGACTTCTAAGCCATATCCGATTTATGAATCGTGCCTTCATGGCAAAGTGACCAAGCTTTCTTTTGTAGGACATGAGGAAAGGGCCACAGACCTACTTGTCCTGGTACACATAGATGTGTGTAGTTCATTTGACGTATCGATCGGAGGTAATTATGTCTACTTCATCATCTTTACTGATGATTTATGTTGGTATGGGTATGTGTATTTGATGCAACATAAGTCTAAAGCATTTGAAAAGTTTAAGAAATTCAGACTCAAAGTAGAGAAACAAATAGATAAATTTATTAAGATTCTTTGATCAGATTGAGGAGGTGAATATCTTAGTAGAGAATTCCTAGACTATTTCAAACATAATGACATAATCTCATAATGGACTCCACCTGGAATGTCTCAATTTAATGAGATTTTAGAATGGAGAAATCAGACTCTATTAGATATGGTTTGATCCATGATGAGCTTCACAGACCTCCCTGAGTTTTTTTGGGACATAGTCTTATGATCGTAATATATTTACTGAATAGGATTTCTTCTAAAATCATTCCTACCACATCATATAAAATATGATATGGTAAGAAATCAAGTCTGAGTCACCACAGAATTTGGGATTGTCTGGCTCATATCAAGAGATAGCAGACGAAAAAGTTATAATTTAGGTCTTTTAGAACTCAATTCATTGGATATCGTAAAGAATCACTAGGATATTAGTAAAGAATCACTAGGATATTATTTCTATCATTTAGAAGATCATAATGTGATTATGAGTCGACATGCTATTCTTTTAGAAAAATAATTTATTCAAAATGATGGCTTCAGAAGATAGATTAGGCTAGAGAAGAAGATCTCCGAACAACAACTAGCTAAGGAACCTATTGGGGATAAATCCCGCTCCCGCCGAAGTTCGGTCTGATGCTTAGCCTAATGCGACTGGTAATCATGAAAAGCTTCGACTGAAAATTCTTCCTCCAGCAGTCGAACTCCTTTAGTAGTTGAACTCCACTAGCGGTCGAACCCCTCCCAGACTCCCTCTAGCGGCCGAACCCCTCCCAGACTCCCTCCAGTGGTCAATCCCCTCCCAGATATCTCCTTTAATCAAATTTCTACAGAAGCCGAATTTCTTCAGAACCTCTCCTTCAGACGGATTCCCCTAGGAGCCGAACTCCTTCCGAACTTCTCCTTCAGTCGGATTCATCTAGGAGCCGAACTCCTTCTGAACCTCTCCTTCAGATGGATTCCTCTAGGTGCCGAACTCCTTCCAAACCTCTCCTTCAGTCGGATTCATTAAGGAGCCGAACTTCTTCTGGACCTCTTCTTCATATGGATTCCTCCAGGAGTCGAACTTCTTTCAAACTTCTCCTTCAGTTGGATTCCTCCAGGAGCTGAACTCCTTTCGAACTTCTTCTTCAATCAAATTTCTATAGGAGTCAAACTCCTTTTGGACGTCTCCTTCAGTCGAATTTCTACAGGAGCCAAACTTATTTCGGACTTCTCCTTCAGCCAGATTTCTTTAGGAGCCAAACTCCTTTTGGACCTCTCCTTCAGATGGATTCTTACATGCGATCCCACTACTGGATGGTTATGATTGTCATTTATCAGGATGGTTATGATTTTCATTTATCAGTCTGCTATAAGCGATCCTAATATCGAACGATTATGACTACCATTTATTAGGACGGTTATGACTATCATTTATCAGTCTACTATAAGCACCCCACTACTAGACGGTTACAATAGGCTCTGTCTATAAAAAGACATCCTTCAGATATATTTTCTCTAAGCACTCTTCTCCTCGCAAAAACTCTGTTGAATTCTTGCCTGAGCACTCCATTTCTATTGGCTAGAAGAGCTAACTTGATCGTTGGAGGATTCTATTGGAGCCACCATCACCGACTCTGGATGGAACTTTATTTTGCAGTCATCGATGGTGACCTATTGATCTTTAGATCATGACCGTAATCCTCCATGGCTGCTGGATCCTATGATCCACATGCAACTCCCATAGACCCCTTGGATTAATCATAATCTGAGTCCAAATAGAAAAGAATCCCATCATATTCTGCTTGCCTCCATCGAGCCAGCTCGATCAATGGTCGAGCTAGCTCGACTGCATCTCATCCAAACTCCTATTATCGTCTGCCTGAGAGAGTCGGCTCAGCTATGGTTTAAGTCAGCTCGATCTCAATCCAAGCTGGCTCGACTGCGTATCAGAGCTGGTCCAACTATTGTACTGAAAATTGATTCTCTTCTTGCTATGGGTCAAATTATTTGATACATGAGTTATATACAGAACATGCATGAATAGATCTATGATCTTATATTTGATATATGTTATAGAACTTAATCTTTTGTATTTTAGTTATTGTTTCTGATTAAAGCATTCTCCTTGGCCGTCCGGTCATAAGAGTAAGAAGGGTTTAAAGGCCCTCTCTTTCCATTCGATGGGATGCTCTTATGGAGCAGACTTCTTCCAAGAAGAAGTCTGTGAAGAAGCATAAAACAAAAGAGGGAAGGAAGGGCAAGCCAAGATGAAGACCGCGGAGAAGGAAAAATATTTTCACTACAACTCCGATAGTCATTTTAGGCAAAACTACCCTGCATACCTGGCTAGCCTAAAGAACAAGGAGGAGGACCAAAATAGTCTAAAGATGGTATTAATGAAAGGTATCTACGGTATTTTAGGCTAGGTTATATAGCCCAAGATGGGATTAACAAATTAGAGAAATCTAGACCAATGAGTCCGTTAGCTTTTGAGTCATATTTGATTTATGAATCATGCCTTCAAGGCAAAATGACCAAGCTTCTTTTTGTAGGACATGGAAAAAGGGCCATAGACCTACTTGCCCAAGTACATATAGATGTGTGCGGCCCATTCGATGTATCGGCCAAAGGCAATTATATCTACTTCATTATCTTTACTGATAATCTATCTCAGTATGGGTATGTGTACCTGATATGACACAAGTTTGAAGACTTTGAAAAGTTCAAGAAATTCAGAAATGTAGTAGAAAAGCAACTTGGAAAGATCCTTAAGGTTCTTCGATCAGATCGAGGAGGTGAATACCTTAGCAGAAAATTTTTGGACTATCTTAAGGATAATTGTATAGTCTCATAGTGGACTCCATCTGGAACCCTCAGCTTAATGGAATTTCAGAATGAAGAAACTAGATCCTATTAGATATGGGCCGATCTATGATGACTTTCATGGATCTTCCTGAGTTTCTTAAGGGACATAGTTTAATGATAGCTATTGATTTACTAAAAGGGTTCCATCTAAAACCATTCCTACCACTGCATATGAGATATGGCATGGTAAGATGTCAAGTCTGAGTCATCTCAAAATTGAGGTTGTCCGATGGTAGACAAGTTAGAGTCTAGGTCCCTTAGAGCTCATTTTATTGGATATCCTAAAGAGTCATTTGGGTATTACTTCTATCTTCTAGATGACCATAATGTGATTGTGAGTCGACACGCCATTTTTATTAAAAAATAGTTTATTCAAGATGGTGGCTTCCAAAAATAGATTAGGCTCATGAAAAATGTCTCCAAAGAGCAATGAACCAAGGAACCTGAGAAACCTAGTTAGTTTGAGCCGATCCACACTCACTACCTCCTCCACCTCGTAGGTCAAATAGAATTTTCCATCCTCCTAAAGGTACTTAGGTACTATTCTAGAGGATGTAAAAAAAATATTTCTCATAGAAAATGGGATTCATGGTGATGATCCAAAAACCTATGATGAGATGATATCAGATATCAACTTTGAGAAATGGTTAGGGGTAATGAAGTTAGAAATTGACTTAATGCACTCAAACCAAGTCTGGACCTTGGTAGATCCATCTGAAGGTATAGTACCTATTGGGTGTAAATAGATCTTCAAAAGAAAATAGGTGTAGATGAAAATGTGAAGACATTCAAAGCTAGGCTAGTAGCGAAAGGGTATAGTTAGTGCAATGGCATTAACTCTCAAGATACCTTCTAATCAGTAGCCATATTAAAATCCATCCGCATAATTGCTTGTTGTTGTAGCTTATTTTGATTATGAAATTTGATAGATGGATGTAAAAATGGCGTTCTTAAATTGATATCTTGAGGAAGATATCTATATGAACAACCGCTTGGTTTCACATCCAATGACGGTGATCATAAAGGCCTGTAAGATGCAAAGGTCCATCTATGGACTTAAGCAAGTATCTCAAAGTTGGAAAGCTCAATTCAATGATGTAATCAAATCATTTGGTTTCATCAATAATGAGGAGTAGCCTTATGTGTTGAAATTGGTTAGTGGGAGTGTTATTGTCTTCCTCGTATTGTATGTGGATGACATCCTTCTGATCAGGAATGATATTCCAATGTTGACCTTGGCCTAAGTGTGGTTATCTAAGAAGTTTTCTATAAAAGACTTAGAAGAAGCATCCCTTATTTTGGAAATTAAGGTCTATAGGGATAGACCGATGAGGATGATCGATGAGGATGCTGGGTCTCTCACAGAATATGGACATAGAGAAGGTGCTGAAGAGGTTCTACATGGAGAACTCCAGGTCCAAGGGTTCATAAGCTCAGATTTTATGTTTGATATAGATGATTGAAAATCAACATCTAGAAGTCTATTTGTGTGCAATGGTGGTGCTGTAAGCTGGAAGAGTTTCAAGCAGACAATGATAGTAGTTTCCACCATATCCATAAATACCTCGAAATAGATACATCAAGGTTACGAGAGTCGACACCTCAGATAATGCGGCTAACCCACTGATGAAGTCTTTAGGCCAGTAGAAGATCCAAGCCCATCTTGAGAAGATGAGACTTAGATTTACAGCCAATTAGCTTTAGGTCAAGTGAAAGTTTGTTAGATATGTGCCCTAGAAGCTAGATTGATCGATACTTGTAAAACATGTTCTTGGGCCATTTTTATAATTTTGATTTAAAATTGATAAATAGGTTAATTATTCTATTATATTATGTATTAAAGTATCTATAATACATTCTTTGAGTTAATGAGAAATATAATATATATTCTCAAGAGTTGAGAATTTAAGGCATGTGTTATCATAATTAACTCATAAACTGCTCCTGATCATAGGATCATCATGAGGATGGTGATCGATATGAAAGATTGGTGTACGATCACTTCATTAGGATAGATGTGTCTTGAGTCTATGGTATTGAGACACCGGAGCGAGAGTATAGGTACTCATTGAGAATGAGGGCACTAAGCATGACCACCTCGAGTAGTCATAAAAAAATCTATCTTCTTATCGATGACTAGCTTGATGCTACAGCGTGTATCTGGTTCTTTGACCTTAGGTGTAGTAGTAGTTCATGTTAAGGGTGTTATAGTTTTACTACATCATAACTTGATCTTCTAGTTATTCGAAATCCTGAGGTGTATGTTGGCTATAGCATGTTCATTGTAGGAATTGGATCGCACTAAGATAGGATCTTCAACCTCGGTAGAGGAGGAATGGTCCTATGATGATCATAAGATCGAGTCCTAAAACTCATATCTGTGGTAATGTAAAAAAATAGAAAGGACTTTCTATTAGGGATTCACATCGGACTTGAATCGAATGATTTATTCATATGATGGGTGTTAGGTCTGATTAGTTCACCTTGACCTTGATCTTATTGGGGCTCATGATAGAAGAACTCAATCACATAGATAGCTACATCGAGAGGTTCGCTTTTTAGTTCTGATAGGTTGCCACCGCATACTACTAGGTGTCACTGATGGATTTTTGGATCAATTAGAATTATCTTGATGATCGATGATTCTAATTGGGTGAATCGAAAGACATCTGGTCCATCAAAAGATATTTTGATGATGTCGATGATGGAGATCACGACATGTCACATTACTATATAGAACTGAACCTAACTGGATCACACAAATAAGAGTTTGGATCTGAATGTCATCAATTAGGCTAATCTAGTTTGATTGATTTGGATTGGATCCAATTAGGTTCAAGAAAATCTTGCTAGCACACGATTGAGCCAAACATTCTTCTTCTGTAGTCTTTCTGAATCATCTCAATTGAGTTAAATTAGATTTGGCTCATCGGAAAGCCTTGTATGGGTTTGTCCTGATCTGATTGAAGCTTGTCTTGGTGAGAACAGGCCTTGTCCTAATAAAACAAGGCTTGTCGTAATGTGATTAGGGCTTGTCCTAAAATCATGAGATGAAATTTGGACATCCTCTCTCGGATACTTTGTAGGAATTTATCTTAATCTGACTGGATCTTGTCCTATCTTGATCAAGGGTTGTCTTAAATCCCATGAGATGGAAATAGGATAAGAGTTGTCCTAACCAGATTAGGGCTTGTCCTAAAATCATGAGATGAAATTTGGACAAGGCTAATTCAGGAACCTTATATGCATTTGTCTTGATCTGACTAGACCTAGTCCTAGCATGATCAAGGCTTATCCTAACTTGATTAGGACATGTCCTAATTCCATTGGATGGGAGTTGATTAGGGCTTGTCTTCAATCCATTGGATGGGATTAAGACAAGGGTCAAACTTTGACCCATTGTGTCGGAAAGAATGGATAGGTGCATGCACCCCCTAGAGAATTTCTAAGGGTGCACACCCCAGATGGATCTGTAAGGAAGAGGAGGGTGCATAGCTCCACCTGTCGTGCACCGCATATGGATAAATGGAGAGAGTCCCATTCAAATAGATTTGAATGGTCAAAACTTTTGAATTTGATTCAAATACCTAGAGATAAGAGGCTTGCACCAAACCATCTTTATCCTTCCATCTCCATGCCAATTTCTTAGTGTTTTGTATGACAAAATCAGAAGAAATATGATGTGGGGCATGGAGATCAGATTGGGAGTCCTTATGCTTTAAGCAATCAAGTTGCTTAAAGCTCCAGGACTCCATGGTGGCACCTTGGCTTATAAAAAGGGCCCTATGCAAACTATTTCACATCGCAATCAATGTACGGCGAAGCCGTGCCCCTTTGTTAATCTCCATGCCTCCCTCATTTGCTCCTCTCCCACTTCCATGCCCAAAAGGTTGGAAAAAAAATTAGAGATCAAATGTTGAGTCACTGATCCTACAAAGCTGCGCGACTAGTTCCCAGATCGAGAGATGAAAGTGCTGCTGTTGAAGATTGGTTCGAAGGCATCCCCAAACAAACTAAAATCTAATTTCTGGAGATCAGATCTAGAAGAAGGAAACTTCTAGATCTGACTCGAGTGGATACTGGTAGAGGTCAGGCACGTGCGTGGCTTAGATTGGAACCTCGAATCAACATCAAATCATTGCTATAGGGTGAACAGTCCACCCGATTAGATGAAATCAGATATTACTATTTTTATTTTTCTTTACTTCTAATTTTACATCAATCTAATCAAATAAAAAATCTCTTAGATCAAATCAAATCATAAATTTTCTTTTAAAATATTCTACCGTAAATCTAATCCGATCAGATGCATCCTGCGGCAAGAAAACCTAGATTTTTCTTCAGTGCCCACGTGTTTACCCTCCAACGTTGAACCACACGTGAACTTGATCAAGCCACAAGCACCTTTAAATCTAATTTCTTTAATTAAATTTTTATTATAAAAAATTAATTTGATTTGGGTAGAATCATCTTTTAACCTTGCTTTCTTCCTCCTAGCCTTTCCTATCCTTGCTTTCTTTTCTCTTTGTCTTCTTAATTTTTCTTCCTAAACCCTTGTCTTAAAAGAAGACTGCTGGTCCTTAATAAGACCTTGTCTAGACAAGGGAGGGAAGAAAGAAAATTGGACAATGGAGAACTCTTGTAAGAAAGAAGGATTGATTGCCTCAAAAGACTGGAGTGTGCCCCTATTTACAATGTACATAGGGGCACCTCCTCTAATTTCTCATGCCCTTTTCTGGGCTTATCATATGCCCAATCAGCCATCTCATGCCCCATCTAAATTTTACACCATGTAGAATTACATAGAACTAATTCCAAGAGCCTCTTCGTGCAAAAGAACTCTTCGGAATAATTCTACGTTGTTTTCCCGAAGTCATGCGATGCTTCACTTAGGTGGCACCAATATTCAAGGGTTTAAATATGATGAAAAGGCCATCCAATGGCCTTTATTCTATGCACCAACATCAGATAAAGGGTCTTGCGAATTTCAAAGTCTTGAACCACTTTGACTTGGTCCAAGAGGCACCTATTCAAAAAAGGAGTCAGCTAGGAGTCTTCCCTTATATAAATTCCATTAAACATTGAAGTGTTTAATTTGCAGGACACTTTTGCACCCTTCTATGATCAAAAATATATATCACATAATTTTTTTACATGACATAAGAAATGGATAAGGCTTTAAAAGGTTGGCATCAACAACCCATGTGCTAAAACTTCCCTAGCACATACATCAAATTCCACGCACCGAGAGAGACTCCCTAGCACGTGGGACTCAAATATGAAGCACCCAAATCCTTGGTCATCCAGCCAAGGGTCAATCCAACTAAGGACCAAATTTAATTTCACTTAGATTGGATTTAATTAGCCCAAATCAAAACCCAATCCAAATCCAATTCGAATCTTGGTGCTAGGGTTTGCAACATATGCTAGCATATTCAACCAACAAATATGATCTGATCTAATTAGATCCTTGATCAATTCTCTTTGTATGTGATCCATTAAGTTCCACATCTAGCCAGTAGATCCAGAAGCAGTTTGACCTAATTTGATTAGAACTCAACCAAACCGATTTAGATCAAATCAAGTTGACTCGATTTGGTCAATCAGAATATTTTCTAATTAATGATCAAATTAAACTCTATAATTTGATTAAACCCACAAGATAAGATTGATGACTAGCAATGTATCATGTTTACCTAGAAGATACAAACTTTTTCTAGAAATATCAAAAATATCCTTCAGTGAAAAGTTACCATGCAACTTGATCCTAC
Source organism: Cocos nucifera (assembly GCA_006176705.1). NCBI lineage: Eukaryota > Viridiplantae > Streptophyta > Magnoliopsida > Arecales > Arecaceae > Cocos > Cocos nucifera. The sequence goes on along the minus strand of QRFJ01002284.1, from coordinate 239,317 downwards.
GATCTCCCTGTATCCCTAATATGACTTTGGATATGAAAATATATCAAATCCAATATCATATTCATATTTCTCTTAATATTATAATGATGATTTAATTAATAAAATATTAGAAATTATTTCTAATTTTTTATCATGCTTTGATTAAAGTCTTCCTAAATCATCATTTGATTAAAGTAAGCAGGATGCGTTCTCCTCTTACTAGGAGTGATTGTTTTCTTGTTGATCTATTCACAACCTCCATATGCAATTTACCATATCTAGAATACCCCATACATGATTAAGTTATGAATGAGTATGAACCAAAATATGGATTCAGGCATATAAGGTTCTATGGTAGTATCAGGTCAAAGGATTACATGCATAACTCCCACTATGAGAACCATCTATTGACATATAGATAACACTCCATTAGATGTTCTTAAGTCGGATCATTTCATTGAACTCATTCTCTAATGAGCACCCACATCCTTGTATTAGTGTCATACATAAGTGATAGTGAGATCAATCATCCTCTCCATCAAGCATACATAGGATGTGCTAATTTTTCAAAAATATTGATCCCCAACTCAATGTTCTATTGATTAGGAATATTTTAAATTAGGATTTTAAGGTTTCAGATCTCATAGGTATGATCTCATCATAATCCTAAAATCATAGCCCTAATCTATGGGGTTCATCATAATCTTTAATAGATAATTAAGAAATGCCATATGATAAAATATAAATATCTTTATTTATTTAAAAATGTCATTACATGAGTCTAGAAGATAAAAGAATAACCCATCAAAATACATATTTTGATTGGCTTGTAGGCCATATTCCTTTCAAACCAGAATAGGACACTTTCTTGATGAAATTGGCTTTAAAAAGCTTGTCGACCTATCAGCAATGGCTTTCTATCACTCTGGTGCAAAACTATGCTTCTTTTGCTTTACTGGCCATCACTTACGATCCACAGCTAGATGATGTTCCATCACTTCTGCATCAATTTTAGGCATATCCACAGGTATCCAGGTAAAAACATTGGCATTATTTTGTAAGAAGACGATGAGCTGCTTCCTGACTATCTTTTCTAGGTTAGAGCCAATTTAGATAGTATAATTTTCATTTTCATCATTCAAAGAGACCGCAACAAGGTCGTCGATTGGTTCCTCCCATTTTTCAGTCAAGTCATCACGAGTATCAAATCCATCCACTGGATAAGGATCTACTTGTTTTCTTTCTTGTAAAGCAATGGTGTAATAGTATCATGCCAATGCTTGATCTCTTCTAACTTCTCCAACCCCATGGTTTATCGAGAACATTATCTTCATGTAATAGGTTGAAACCATAGCTTGAAGTGCATTTAAACCAGATCAGCCAAAAATTGCATTGTAAGTGGAAGGAGCCTTCACTACTAGGAAATTAATTTGAGCCTTTGATTGCCATGGGTACCAACCTGCCACAACGGACAAAGTAATGATTCTTACAATCGACACTACATCATCGGTGAACTCCACTAACGGGGAGCTTATTGGCCCCATGTGATTGTTAGGTATAGACATTTTAGAGAATGCATCGTAAAACAAAACATTGGTAGAGCTTCTACCATCAATCAAAACATAGTCGGCAATGTCTAATATAACTACAACTGCCTCATTGTACGAAAACTGAACTCCCTATGCATCTTCTTTAGTGAAAGCGACGGGTTCTTCAATTCTTTATTTTTTTGCTGGCTCTGCTGATCTAGTGGCCTCTTCCTATCAATGTCCCCCAGTAATGATGTTTATGATTCCAAGTGAGGGCCGATCTCGTTGCGACTCATCTATCTGAGGTGGTTTGCACTACGGTAGGGCTCTTGACCGATCTTTGCTTCTATCTAGACGACGTTGAAGGAATCGATCTAGACGGCCCCTTCTAATTAGCTCCTCGATCTCATCTTGGAACTAGATGCATTCTTTAGTATCATGATCGTGGTCATAATGGTAGAGGCAGTACTTGTTGGGGTTGCACTTGGTTGGGTGAGTCTTCATTCTCTCCAACCTCAGTAATTGCTTCTTTATTTTCATTAGCACTTGGAACCTAGGAGCATTCAGAGGAGCATAGTTATGGAATCATCAAGGAGGGAAGTTCTGCCATACCCTTCGATCTAGACTTCTTGGTTGACATGCCCAAGGTGGAGTTCGAGCTTGTCTATGCTCAGGAGGAGTTCTAGAACATGGCCGAGCTTCACCCAGCTTTTCAATTATTATAAGCTTGCTGGATTCGCCCACCTACCACTCTTTTGTAGCTTTTTCGTCATTCAGCTTGAAGGATTCCTCCACTCAAGCATAGCCTTCAGTCCGAACCAGTATGTCAGCAAAATCTCGAGGATACATCTTCTCCAAGAAGAAGAAAAGATCATTCTTCTAGAGGTCGTCCTTTAGTGCGGCCATAGCAATAGATTGATCTAAGTTTCGGACCTCCAAGGTAGCAGCATTAAAGTAGCTGATATAAGCTCGAATGGACTCTTCTTTCTTCAATTTGATATTAACGAGGAAGTCTGAACACTGTCTCTAATGCCAACTGCTAATGAAATGAACCATAAATTGGTCGCTTAGGTGGTCAAAAGAAAAGATGATACCTAATTTGAGGCTCGAGTATCAGTTTCTTGCAGCTTCCTTCAAAGTGGAGGAAAAAGCTCGGCATAGAATGGCATCGGGAGTGCTTGGAGCAGCATCATTATCCTAAAAGCTTTGAGATGGTCGACTAGGTCTGAGGCCCCATCGTAACTCTCAAATTAGGAGAGTTTGAAGTTCAACAGGATAGGCTCCTGTTAGATATATGTGCCCTAGAAGCCAGAATTGGCTGACACTTGTAATACACTTCTAGGGGCAAAATTGTAATTTTGACTAAAATCAATAAATGGGTTATTTTCTATCACATATGTGTATTTAGTGTCTGTGATACATCCTTTGAGTTAATGGTAATGATAATTCATATTTTCAAGAGTTGAAAATTTAAGACATGAATAATCATTATTAACTCATAAATTGCTCCTGACCATAGGATCATCACGAGGATGGTGATTGATCCGGAAGGTTGGTGTACAATCGCTTCTCTTTAGTAGATGAGTCTTGAGTCTACGGTGTGGAGACACCAAAGCGAGAGTACAGGATACTCGTTAGAGAACGAGGGCACTGAGCGTGACCACCTCGAGTAGTCATTAGGGAGTCTACCTTCTCGTCAATGACTGACTCGATGCTGCAGTAGTGTGTCTGGTTCTTTGACCTGAGATGCATCGGCAGTTCACCTTGAGGGTGTTATAGTTTGACTACACCATTACTCGGTCTCCTAGCCATATGGAACCCTGAGGTGTATGTTGGCTATGACATGTTCATTGTAGGAACTGGATTGCATCAAGATGGAATCTATCTACCTCGGTGGTAGAGGAGTAGCCCTATGATGATCATGAGAATCAAGTCCAGAAATCCATGGCCATGGTAGAGTGAAATAATAGAAAGAGTTTCTATTTAGATTTTCACATTGGACTCGAATCGAATGATTACATCATATGACAGAGACTAGGGTTTGACGAGTTCACCTTAACCCTAATCTGATCGGGGCTCAAGATAGAAGAACTTAATCACACAGGTAGCTACACCAAGAGGTTCGCATTCAGCTCTGATGGGTTGCCACCATATACTGCTAGGTGTCACTGGTGGATTTTGGGAGCAATTAGAATGATTTAGATGATCGATCATTCTAGCTGTTCGAATCAGAAGAGTTTTGATCCATCGAAAGGAGTTTCGATGATGTCGATGATAGAGATCATGACATATCCCATTACCATACAGAACTGAACCTAACTGGGTCACACAAACAAGGGTTTGAATCTGGTGATCATCAATTGAACTGATCTAGTTCAATTGATCTGAATGAGATTCAATTAGGTTCAAGGAAAATCGTGCTAGCACTCGATTGAACCTAACGTTCTTCTTTTGCTATCATAAATAAGTTGTCCTGTCTGAGCCAAAGGAGTTTGTGCTCAAACAGAGGCCTTCATATGGTCTGACAGGAGGTTATCCAAGTCAGAAAAGGTTGTCTTATTTGTAAGACATTACCTGCCATTTTTGGTCACCTGCCATTTCTTGTTCTTTGACTTTGGTCAAAAGTCTACCTTTGACTGGTCAAACATTGACCATTGACACTTTGACTTTTGACCACATGTCATGCACCTATTGGAGAGCTGGTGGGGGCCTGTCCCCCTGCCAGAACCTGGCAAGGAGAAGGGCGCATGCCACCCTAGGCGTGTGCCCAAGTTGGAGGCGCCTAGGAGTCCTTGTTGGACAAGGACTCCATCTCCTTTTTGGATTCCAATTAGAGTTCTTCTAAGAACCAACTTTGACTGGTCTTAGGCACCCTCTAAGGAGGAATCCAGGGGACTCTATTCCCACCAATCAGATTTAGATCTGATTTCACAAAGGGTTGTGATTGGTTGGGAGGAAGAGGAGTTGGATCACGCTTAGTCTATAAAAGAGACCCTGCGCCCAACTCAGATTCTAAGCAATTCAATTGAGAAACCCCACGCCCCAAGGCTGCCTCTCCCCTCCTTCTCTATGCCATAGTCTCTTCTCCCCTTGCTCTCCACGTCCAAAAGGAGTTTTGGACCTTGGTTGGTGCGATTCAGATCAAAGAAAGGCGATCAAAAGCAAGAAGGCTGCACTGTTGCAAAGGACGACTACAGATCTTCAAAAGGAGTTTTGAAGATCCTCCAAATCAGATCCAGATCTAATTTTTGGAGGTGTGATAGAGAAGAAGAGGATCTCCAGATCCAACCCAAGTGGATACCGGTAGAGGCCAGGCGCTTGCATGGCTAAGATCCAGAACCTTCCGCTGCAAATAGGATCATCAACAGGGTAATAGGATTACCCAGATCAGGTAAATTAAATTTGATTTAATTTATCTTTTAATTTTATTTTATTAAAATAATAAGAATTAGATCTGAAACATATCAAGATCTGATTGGGATCAAGAGAAAAATTTTTGAAATATATCTCTTGATCTGATCAGATCTGAACGAACCTAGACCGAAAAATCAGGATTTCCTTCAACTGGTATCAGAGCCATGGTTCTAAATTATTTAGATCTGATTTTAAATTTATTTTAATTAAAAAATAATTGATTTCAGATGTCACATGAGATGTGATCAGATCTGAAATTAGAAAAAATTAAAATTAAATAATTTGGATCTAAGATTAGAAGATATGCATGACTAGTTCTAGAATAGAATAGTTCTATAGAATATTCTTGCATATTTTTGATTTAATCCAATTAAATCATGTTTTAGATCTTTTTATTTACTATTTTTTGATATTATAAGTGTTATAATAACATCTAAAAAATAGCAAATAAAAATTATTTAATTTTTGAATATCATATGAGATATGATTGATGCATGTCTAGACTAGTTGTATGGGAAAGAGAGAGGTTTAATGCATTGGTATTCCATGAGAATATGCCATATCACATCAGTCAGGATTGCAGAACTATTACGTTCTGCAGGTCTAAAGTCAACTTCACACAGCTTCTCAGCTCTTCCATGCCTTGATCATTTGTCAGAATAGTGATCTTGGACTGACTGCCCATTCAGCATCTTAGCCTTAAAAAGTCTTTTTGTGACTTGATATCTGCTGGCGCGACTCTGTTCACCAAACACTCCTTGCTAGGTGAGCAAACATTTGGCGAGCAGTCTTGATATCCTCATGTTGCGCTGGAGCTGCATCAGACATCAAGCCAACATGTAATATCTGGCCTTATTATCTTCATCAATCCATTTTCAAGGAGCTCTCTCGTTCAACGATGGACGGAGCCTGGTAATATGGGAGATCCTGGGTCCAAAACATGGGTTAACTTCTCGAACCTCAAATACATTTTGTAGTTCCCTGAGTCCAATCAGTTATTAATTGGGCGTCAGTCATTGTTCCAGGATACTGTCAATGGAGTTGAACGCAGACATATTCCTGTAGAGAGTCAAAAGTTTTATGTTATGATACTTAATTTTGAAATCTTAACCAATTTATTTAGGAATTTTAATTTTTAAACAAATTAGCTCTCCACTATTTTTCGATAATCCCTATCATCCACTCTGTAGAGATCGAAAATCTCCATGATTAATGTATTTTAGTGGGTGGTGCAGCTCCACCAACTACTCATCCACCTCACCTAGATATATTTGATGATGGTTAGCTAATGAGTGAACAACTTTTGTCAATGATTTCTAAATCATGGTGCATCCCAACTTGGTCTTAATTCATGAATCACGATCTGGAAAATATTGAGTCCATGCCTTAGTTAAGTCAGACCCACATTGCATAGTGGATTCCTAATTGATCTCTCACATATCCAATATATTGAGGCTCAACTCATCCTCAGCCATAGCATCCAATGCCTAATAGACATGTTGCGTCTTTCCGGTGACAACTGAGCCACTGTACACCGAGAACAATCACCCCCGGGAAGTGGCCCCCATCTACAATGTGGAAGATCTCAGACTTAATCTTTTCTTAGGGAGAATTGATTCAAGGATTCATTAAACTAGACTTGGCTTAGTCATAACAATTATGACTAACCTAGTGGCATGGTTTGAGCTCAGATTATTGACCACTCTAATCAGAACTGCCAACAGATATGGTCAGGTAAGGAGACCGTGAAGGATATATGCCATTAACTCAAAAGAACACTTGCATGGTCGAGTACTTCCATTAAAACCAATCGGTTCGTGTGCAAACTTACCTTAGACAAAATTTGTTGAGATAGAACAATGGATTAGCCTACAATCAGACTTAACCCTGAGCCTAATTAGGTCTTGCTTGATCGATTGAACTCAATCTTGACCCAGACTTAATCCTATTAGGCTGTCAATTAAGCATTGTTGATTCATATTAACCAACTCTTGATTCGGTTTGATCAACCGCTTAGACCTAATTAGCTACCCACCGAACCATATTATGATATATGTCTTAGATCTAAATTTCCTTTAGACCTAATTAATATTCATAAACTTAATTTTAATTAAGTTAGGTTCATAAATAAAAATGAAATAAATCCTAGGTTTCAGGATCTAGATTTTGCAAAATAAGTTTTGGATTTCTGATTAAGGACAACACGCAGCACCCCTAAACATCATAAGAACACTCCAATCAATGGAAGAGAGGGGCTTTTAAACCCTACTTATTCTTATGATCGGACGGCCAAGGGGAAGCCTAAATCAAAATTTCATACACAAAAATATAGATCTAATACATATATCTCATATATAATAGATCTAATCATCATATTTTGCATACATCTTATGTATCAATCATGCATGTTTTTAGATCTAAATTATCTCATAATATCTAAAAATTAGATTTAAATTTGATCACATCAAAAATAAATTCTAATCTAGACCAAATTTATGTTAACTATTAC
>QRFJ01002284.1:136474-231861 GCA_006176705.1 Cocos nucifera | reverse complement strand
TCCTTCTTATTCTTCAGGATGGCTAGGTAAGTAGGGCAGTTTCGCTTCCAGTGGGCGTCATTGTTGCAATGAAAATGCTTTCCTTTGTCAGCGGCCTTCTTTTTTAGCTCTATCTTTTTCTTCTTTTCTTCTTCCATCTTCTACTTTTTCACGAACTTCTTCTTCTTTTCAAAAGACTTTCTCTTGGATGAAGTCTGTTCCATAGCAAGCACTGAGCCTTTAGAATCTTTCATAGAAAGCTCAGCGGTAACCAGCAAGTTCATAAGTTCGGCCAAGAAATTTTGAAGTTTATACGTATGGTAGTTTATGATGAACTACCCATATGCATCAGTCAAAGATTGCAGAATTATGTCATTCTGTAGATCCAAGTCTAACTTCACTCCAAACTTCTCAAGCTTTTTCAAGTCCTTGATCATCATCAGACAATGATCTTGGACTGACTGCCCATCATGCATCTTAGCCTTGAATAGTTATTTAGTGACTTGATCGTTGGCTATGCGACTCTGTTCATCAAACATCTCTTATAGGTGAGCAAACATTTGGTGAGCAGTCCTGATATGTTCATGTTGGCACTAAAGTTTATCAGACATCGAGCCCAATATGTAATATCTGGCCTTGTTATCTTCGTCCGTCCACTTATTTAGAGATGCTTTCTATTCAGTGGATGGATGAGCTGGTAAGGTGGGAGAGTCCTAGTCCAATACATGATTTAACTTTTTGAAATCCAAAATAATTTTAAAGTTTCGGAGCCAATCTTTGTAATTTGGTCCGGTCAGTCTATGTGTGTCCAGGATTCGTGCTAGTGGGTTGGATGCAGACATTTTCCTATAGAGTCAAAGTTTCTAGTTAGATGTTATAATTAAGACTTAACCAATTTATTTAGGATTTTAATTTTTAAATAAATTAGCTTTCACTATTTTCTCGAATCTCTATACTCCCTTTGTAGAGATGCAAAAATCTCCATGATTAATGATTTTTAGTGGATGGTGCAGTCCCACCAACTGACTCATCACCTCACCTAATAGTTATTGATGATGGGTTAGCCAATGAGTGAACAAATCTTATTCAATGATTCTCTAATCATGGTGCATCCACACTTGGTCTCTAATTCATGAATCCCACCATGCCCAAAATATTGATCCACTCCTTAGTTAAGTCAGACCCACCATTTGCATAGATTGGATTCCTAATTAAGTCTCTCATCGTATCCAAAATATTGAGCCCAATTCATCCTCTAGCCCATAGCATCCAATGCCTAATAGACATGGTTGCATCTTTCCAGTACAACTGAACCACTGTAACCAATCGAGAACAATCAACCCTGGGAAGGGCCCGCACATCTACAATCATGGAAGACCTTAGACTTAATCTTTTCCTAGGGAGATTTGATTTAGATCTCATAAAACTAGATTTGACATAGTCATAATCATTATGACTAACCTAGTGGCATGGTTTAGCTCAGATTATTGACCACCTAAAATCAGAACTAAGCCAACAAACATGGTCAGGTAAGTAAGACCAATGGAAGGGATATGCCATTAACTCGAGAAGAACGCATTCGAGTTGAGTAGCTTCCAATTAAAAACCAGTCGGTCATACCTGCCAAACTTACCTTAGACAGTAAATTATTGAGATAGAACCAATCGGATTAGCCTACAATCTAGACTCTAACCACTGAGCCTAATTAGATCTTAGCTTGATCGATCACTCATGTGACTCAATCTTGATCCAGACTTAATCCTATTAGGCTGGTCAATTTAATCATTGTTGATTCTATCTAACCAACTCTTGATTCGGTTTGATCAACCGCTTAGACCTAATTAAGCTACCCAAGCCCGAACCTAATATTACGAATATGTCTTAGATCTAAAATTCTCAATTTTAGACCTAACATATTTCATAATCTTAATTTTTAATTAAGTTTAGGATTCACAAACAAAACATGTAAATAAAATCCTAGGATTTCAGGATCTAGAATTTTGCAAAAAATAAGTTTTTGATTTCTGATTAAGGACGAACGCACAGCACCCCTATACATCATAAGAATACCCCATCAAATGGGAGGAGAGGACATTTAAATCCTACTTTATTCTTATGATCGGACGGCCAAGGGGAATTCCTTAATCAAAAATATAAATCTACAAAACTAGTTAGATCTACATCATATATCTCATATATAAAAATTGATCTAACTTAATACATATTTTGCATACATCTTATGTATCATATCATGCATGTTTTTTTAGATCTAAATTATCTCATAATTATCTAAAAAATTAGATTTAAATTGATCACATCAAAATAAATTCTAATCTAGATAATTATGTTGAACTATTCTATAACTAGTCTAATCATGCATGCATCATATCTCATATGATCTAAAAATTAAATAATTTTATTTTCTATTTTTTAGATCTTATTATAATATTTATAATTATTAAAAAATAAAAAATAAATAGATCTAAAATTATAATTTAATCAAAATAAATCATGACCATGCAAGACTATATATAGAACTATTCTATTTTACAACTAGTCATGCATATTGTAGAATTTAGATCTATATTATTTAATTTTAATTTTTTTGATTTTAGATCTAATCATATCTCATGTGACATCTAAAATAATCTAATTTTTAGATTAAAAATAAATAGAAATTAGATCTAAATAATTTATAGAACCTGACTTTGATACCAGTTGAAGGAGAAATCCTAATTTTCTTGATTATGTTCGTTCAGATCTGATCGGATCAAGAGAGATATTTCAAAAATTTCTCTCATGCATATAGATTAGATCTAAGATATTTTAGATCTAATTTTATAGATCTAATAAATAAAATAAAAATAAATTAAATTTAATTTAATTATACCTTGATGTTGGGTAATCGTATTACCCTTTGATGATCCTACTGATTGCCTGAGGTTCTAGATCTAGCCACGCAAGCATCTGGCCTCTACAGTATCCACTCAGACTGGATCTAGAGATCTTCTTCTTCTTTATCACCTCTCCAAAAATTAGATCTGGATCTGATTTGGAGGATCTTCAAAACTTCTTTTTGAAGATCTACTGTCGTCTCTGCAGTAGTGCTGCCATCTTCCTTTCTCGTCAGCTTTTTCTTGCCTGGATCGCATCAAACTAGAGCCCAACTTCCCTTTGGTGTGGAGAGGAGAGAGTGGATCAGAAGATGGCATGGAGGAGGGAGAGGGGTAGCCTTAGGGCATGGTTAAGAGAAAACTATATGAAAGTGGGGTGCAGACAGGGTTTATATAGACCCTGCTGCCCCATGCAGTGCCACATCATCCCAACCAATCATGTTGCTTCATGCAATCAGATTTAAATATGATTGGTGAGATGATATTACCTGATCTAATCAGATGAGAACCCCTCTAATTCATCCTTAGATGGTGCCTAAGACTGGTCAAAGTTTATAGTTATGGGCCACCTAAGTAGAAATCAAGAAGCAACCTGGAGTCCCATCCGTATGGGACTCCAGTCATCCCTATCCATGGGCGCATGCCTTCATAGGTGTGCACCCCCTTCTTTCCAAATTCTAGCAAGGGGACAAGCCCCTATCTACTCTCCAATAGGTGTATGACACATGGGCAGATGTCTAAGTGTCAAAGGTCAATGTTTTACCAAAGTCAAAGGACAAGAATTAGCATGTGACAAAAAATGGTAGGTGTTGTCTTAAATTTATCTTATAAATTAAGACAATACTTTTCTAACCTGGACAAACTCTAGTCAGACCAAGTAAAGGTACCTGAGTGAGCACAAACTCATTTAGCTCAGTTGACATAATTTTTAATAATAATAAAAGAAGAACGTTAGGCTCAATCGTGTGCTAGCATGATTTCCTTGAACATAATTGAATCTAATTCAAATCAATTGAACTGGGATAGTTCAATTGATGATATCTAGATCCAAACCATTGTTTGTGTGATCCAGTTAGATTCAGTTCTGTATGGTAATGAGATATATCATGATCTCCATCATCGACATCATTGAAACTCCTTTCGATGGATCAAAACTCTTCTGATTTAGACAATTAGAATGATCGATCATCCAAATCATGCTAATTGCTCCCAAAATCCACTAGTGACACCTAGCAGTATATGGTGGCATCCCATCAAAACTGAAAATGAACCTCTCGATGCAACTACTTGTGTGATTAAATTCTTCTATCTTGAGCCTTGATTAGATTAGGGTTAAGGTGAACTCGTCAAACCCTAATTTCTATCATATGATTTAATCATTTGATTCAAGTCCAATGTGAAAACCTTAATAGAAACTCTTTCTATTATTTCACTCTACCATGGCCATGGGCTTATGTACTTGATTCTCATGATCATCATAGGACTGCTCCTCATCCACCGAGGTAGATAGATTTTCTCTTGGTGCAATCCAATTCCTTCAATGAACATACTATAGCCAACATACACCTCAGGATTCTGAATGGCTAGGAGACCAAGTCATGGTGTAGTAAAACTATAACACCCTCAAGGTGAACTATCGATGCACCTCAGGTCAAAGAACCAGACACACCACTGCAACTTCGAGTCAATCATCGACGAGAAGATAGACTTCCTTATGACTGCTCGAGGTGGTCACGCTCAGTATCCTCATTCTCTAATGAGTACCTGTACTCTTGCTTTGGTGTCTCCACACCATAGACTCAAGACTCATCTACTATAAAGAAGCGATTGTACACCAATCTTTTGGATCAATCACTATGCTCATGATGATCCTATGATCAAGAGCATTTTATGGGTTAATAATGAAAATTCTTGTCTTAAATTTTCAACTCTTGAAAGTAAGAATTATCATTACCATTAACTCAAGGGATGTATCACAGATACTAAATACACATTTATGATAGAAAATAATCCATTTTATTATTTATCATCAAAATTATAATTTTGCTCCTAGAAGTGTATTATAAGTATCGGCCAATTCTGGCTTCTAGGGCACACATATCTAACACAGAGGTGGTGGATTGTTGGGTTGATGTTCTCTTGGGCGGCATCTTATGAGAACAAAAGAAAGATCAAAGAGAAAAGAGCTGCAGAATTGAAGTGAAGAGGAAGAAGATGAACTCGATTAGGTACTACTTTAATGTTGGGAATAGTGTCCCAAAGCCAATCATCAGCATGTTGATGGTTGTGCTAATTCTTATACTTATATTTAAATTATTAATAAATAAAAGTTATATTGATAGTTTTCATCATAATCTTTGCATCTTCTAATGAACTCCTATTATCTGGTGAAGTCCTTAGGACTATTTTGAATCGACAAAGGAGGATTTATCGTTTAGTCCTAAAACCTATTTGTGACCAAATGATATGTTGTTACTAAGGACGATAATATTTATCGAGTGTAGGTCGTTGTGTGCCATATGGTGTTGCCCAGAGCTAGCAACTCAAGAGGGGGGGTAAATTGGGTTCTTATAAAATTTTATCCAAATTTGCTTTCTAAACAACTATGTGCTTGATTTTAACTTAAGTGTTGTGGTTGAGATGTGTATGATATAAGCAACAGTGGATTTGAGATAGTGTATGCAAACCAAAATACTAAACAATATAAATCAAAAATAAAAGCAAAGTAAAAAAAGCAAGAAAAGCAGAAGTAAAATCACAATACAAACATATAAGATTTATAATAGTTTGATGCAACCTGTACCTACGTCCACTCTCCAAGCTTCCCTTGGAATTTTTACTATAATCCACTCTTGATTACAGTGTTTGTTTTCCAGGCTCATAAAAAAATCTAGTTGGTTTTCATAGGAGCACCAACCAAAAGCTAACACCGTTAGTTTTTTGGGTTTACTAACAATCCAGTTGGTTTTAACCTTGGCTCACCAACTACAACCATACAATGATTGTTTTCCTGGGCTAACAATCAATCTCGATTTGTTTTAACTTTGGTTCATCAATCAAACCATACAACATCCAATTACGGGCTTGGACCAGCCTTTATCCCAAGTTTCTTTTCCTTAAAGAAACTTGTAAAAACAATAAAATATAATTTCAGCACAAAAAAATGGAAAATAAAAAACTCTTTTGAAGCGCAAAGAAGAAGCTGAATGATTGATATTTTGAAGCTTGACTTCTCTTCAATCAAAGCTTGAGAGGATGTGAAGGATGTTGGAGAAGATCACTCTTGAAAAGCTCTCAATTCTATACACTCTATCCCTTTTTTTTTCCTTTCTTAATGATATTCAATAACCCCCTCTTAGTTTGAAGATTTTCTCTTGTTAGTCCACTTCCTTGCTTTCCTCATTGAGTCTCTAATCTTTTATATGCTTTAGAGTAACTGGAGAATGAGTTTTGACCATTGCACCTTTGAAATAGCCATTGGGAGTCATTGTGGACAAAAAGTTAAAGTTCTGAAAAACTAGCCATTATAGTCATTGGGTCGGCTTAGTTTTTCACTGGATCAGCTCAATCTAACTGGGTCGGCTCAGTATTAGTTTACTTCAAAAATCAGCTTTCCATTTTTCTATTTTTTGAGACTAGGCCGTCTAAGTTTTTTACTGAGCCGATTAAGTACTGAGCCAGCTCAATTTTTCACTGGATCATCTAAGTTTTCAGCCTTCAACACTTCTGCATATTTTTCTACATGAATGGCTTTCTATCTTCAACTTTTGAGGGCTTCTTCCACCTTGATTTTTATAGTCTTTTCCATCATTGAGACTTCCAAAAATTTATTGTTTGAGCTTTGTTTGAGCATTTGAAATTATTCTTTTCTTTGACTTTTCTTCTTGTGAGGAAATTTCTTCTATGAATAATTTTTCATTTTAAGCACTTGAAAAGTCCTACACACATTCTTAAAATACATGATTAGATACATAATATACTTAAGATTTGGCAATCATCAAAATCAATCATGGGATCAACAATCTTTTCTTTTTTGATGATGGCAAAACTTTGAGTATATGCTAAAGAAACTAATGTGAATCAAGACATGAATAATGAATTAAACTTCATGAAAGAATTCTTAATGAGCCTATAATTTATTGCACATCATTAGTATATATATATTTCATTTACTCAACATACTTCTCCCCCTTTTTGATGGCATCAAAAAGCTTATGGGAAGAAATAAGAAGTCATCAAAATCAACATCAAAGCATTAAATTGAGAGATGTATTAAATTCATGAAATCAATTTAAATGAATCATTTTCCTTTTAAAAATTTATCCATTGCCTTAAAATAAGTTTCAAATATTTATTTTAATTTCCAAAATTATCTTGAATTTAAATATTATATGCTCTTTCCCTTTTTGAATGAGTATAATCTTTAATCAGATTTTCAAATATGCACTTTTAAGCTTTAAGAGAAATAGAGTTTTTCAAAAGATTTGAATATAAAATCAAGCATAGTATATACTTAATATTCATTCTTGCATTTTCTTTAAAAATTTCAGTCAATTAAGTTTTGAAAAGGTATGTATCATATATGTATTGAGCAAAGTAAAATAAATAGTATCAAAGTAAATGATAGTCATATTTTTAAATTCATTACTTTGAGTAAAAATTATTTTAAAATAAATAATTCATAAGGATTTTGCAATGCACATCCAAAATTTAGTCCCAAATTCAAATTTTTAGGTGAGTTTCAAATTTAGGTTTAGAGATTCATTTTTGAGAAGGAATATGCTGTAAATTTAATTTAACTCCAATAATTTATCAAGAATGATCATGCAAATCATGTTTAAAAGATTGGCACATGAAAAGTTCAGTATTATATTTATAAATAAACTTTAAAATAAAAAAAAGTATCAAAATTAATTTATTTGGAGTAAGAATATATTCCAAACTCATTTTTCACTCTAAATAGTTATCAAAAATGATTTGATAATCAAAAGCATATAGATCAAATTGAATAATCATATTAAGGCTCAAAAGTATAATGAAATCAATGTTCATTTTTCTTAATACAAGCTAGTTAGAGTTTTCAATCAAATCTAGATAATATCACTCCCCTTATTTTTCATAATTAATGCTGGATAAATTAATTTTTTAATTTTTCTTCCTTTTTCTAAATCAAGCAGGTTAAACATGAATTTAACTAATAAATTTAGATTTTCTAAATTTGAAAGATATTTTAAATTTTAATACTCTTTTCAAATAATTGATCATTTCTTCTTTAATAATTTCTTCTCCTTACTTTAGCAAACAAAGCCATTTCTTTGAAAGATTTTCTTGATACTAATTAAACTAAAATTTAGACCAAGTTATAATTTTCTTGATAGTTCAATATTACTTAAAGATTAATTTATAAATTCAACTTGATACCAATGATTTTAGTTTTGAATTAGTAAAGATGAATTGACTGAAATCAAATAATTTTGAGGATTTTGAATGATAAATCAATTTGAATTGATATTAGCAAATTACTCAAGACAAATCATAAAAGAAATTTTTAGTTATTCTTCAAAAAGAACATCTCTTCCTTTTCTTAAGAATTATCAAGAAATTAGGTTTAGAAAAGGTATGTATTTTTGAATTTATTTCAAATGATATCATATCAAATATATAGCTATGCAAAATCAGATTTGAAACAAAAAACATTCTTCTCTTTTTGTCAAAAGATAAATCAATCAAATACATGGAAAATAGTAAGTTGTTTGATACTAAATAATTAAAACTGAAGTCCTCTTTAAAAGTTTAGTCTTTAAAGATAAATGATAACTTCCTTGAAATATCTTGCTTGATATGAACATCAAAAGAATCAAGAAGTCCATTTTTTCAATTCAATTTTCAAAATCAATTAATCGGAACAAAGAACGAATGTTCATCAATAAATTCTCTTGTAAGTTCAAAAGGGCAATCAAATTGATGATCAAGAAAAATATTCAAATCAATTTGGGAGATCAAAAATTAATCAATTAGGAGGTTCTAATAAATAAATAAAATAAGATCAAATCAAGAAAAAACTAGATGATGGCTTTATGAGTTCAGCTCAACTAGGATGTTTTGAAATCTATAGGGGTTAATCTAAAATGCAATGTAAATCAATACTTCAAGTACATGATCTTTTATAATTGAATGTCTTATCTTCAAGTACTTAGGTCATGCAATTTTTTTAGGATATTTCAAAATTTAGACATCTTATCGGGGAATGTCAAAAATTAATTCCATTTGCAATTATTGCACTCAAAGACATTCATAGCCAATTAAGCTTTTGTTGATTTAAGTTTCTTAAATATATAATAGATAAAGAAAAAAAATTAGATATCATGCTAAATTTTAAGATAAATTAATTTTATATTGATTCAAAATATGATACTTGTGGAAGAGCACACTGATTTAAAAATCAAAGTATTCAAATCATTTTAAGCGATAAAATCAATCAATCATTCCAATCTTATCAAAATATGAAAAATATTTCAAGCAAGTAAATATGATATGAAATCACATGGATAGATTATTACAATCAATAAAATTAATCGAACAAATATTGGTGGTATGATGTGAGAAAAGTTTAGATTTTACCAAGCATCATCCATCCATTTTCATTCCCAAGACATCCATCCATAATTTCTTTTTTATTCCATTAGATTCTTGGTGTACCTACAAAATCATTTACTAAGTTTTGGTACCCAAGTCATCTTGGGTCCATGGATGTTAGAGCTTATGGTTTCTTTTGGAATCCATACTTGTTTGACTAAAGTATGGCCAATTTTCTTAATATTATATTCAAAAATTTTATAGCCTACATTATTATATTTGAAATATGTAATTGAATGATTTTTAGATGAAGCTTTGCTAAACATATTCTTCATAAATTTTTGTTTTCTTAATGGATTACACCCAATTCCAGCTTTATTGAAAATGGCCTTTTGATTATTCAAAATTGATTAAAGCTTTTGATATCCAAGTGTAAACTCTTCAAGCATGGATTTTAAATTTTAAATTTTTTTTCTTAATTTTATATTTTCTTTCAAAAAATTTTTTTTAGATTTCAAAAGCTTTTCTTTTTCTTTAACCAAGAATTTTTCAAATTTTGCAAGATTTTCCTTTTCCTTAGTTAAAGTTTCAATTTATTTCAAGAAATCTTTTTTTTCTTTGGTTATATTTTTTATGTCTTTCATAATATCTTTTTTTTCACATAATACTTTATTTTTTTCTTCAGCCAAAGTAAGATTGGATTTTTTAAGCTCTTTATTTTTCAGTCTAAGTTTTTTGTATTCATCCATTAAATCGTTAAAGGATTCAAATAACTCATCAAAAGTAAAATCGAAAGAGTTATTAATATTTACCTCATCATCATTGGCCGTGAGGCAAGAATTTATAGTTCTTTCTTTCTCTTTCTCATTTTTCTTTTCCTTACTTTGCTCCTCCTTAATTGATGCTTTGTTCTTCTTTTGTTTCTTCTTTTTCTTCTTTTCATCCTCATGAGACATGAGGCATAGGTTGGGATGAGCTTCTTTTTCTTCTTAGGAGCTTGATTCTTCTATTTAATGTGCTCCCTCATAAATTTTTTCTAATTTCTTCCAAACTTGTTTCGCTAAAATGTAAGAAGAAATTAGATTGAACACATTTAAATCTAATGAACAATAAAGTATATTTAAAGCCTTAGAATTTAGATGCATTGATTCTTCATCAAAAAATGATGTATTTTGTGTGTGAGGGCCATTGACAATAATCTTCCATAGATTATAGTGATGTGATTGTATAAAAATTTTTATTCTAATTTTCCAATGTATGTAATTTGATTCATTTAATAGTGGAGGATGATCAATAGAATAGCCTTCATTAAAAAATAATTTCATTTGGATTGCCAAGATCTTTTACTCTTGATAGTTAGGTCAAAAATTAATAACAGAGCACCTACTCTGATACCAATTATTGCCTAGAGGTAGCAACTCAATAGGAGGGATGAATTAGGTTCTTATAAAATTTTATCCAAATTTGCTTTCTAAACAACTATGTGCTTGATTTTAACTTAAGTGGTATGGTTGAGATGTGTATGATATAAGCAACAGTGGATTTGAGATAGTGTATGCAAACCCAAATATTTAACAATGTAAATCAGAAATAAAAGCAAAGTAAAGAAAGCAAGAAAAGTAAGAAGTAAAATCATAATACAAATACATAAGATTTATAGTGGTTCGATGCAATCCGTACCTACATCCACTCTTCAAGCTTACCTTGAGATTTCCACTATAATCCATCCTTGATTATAGTGTATTTATTTTTTCGGCTCACAAACAAACCTAGTTGGTTTTCACAAGAGCACCAACCAAAATCTAACACCATTAGTTTTTCAGATTCATTAACAATCTAGTTTGTTTTAACCTTGGCTCACAAACTACAACTATACAATGATTATTTTCCTGGGCTAACAATCAAGCCCAATTGGTTTTAACTTTGGTACACCAATCAAACAATACAACATCCTATTATGGGCTTGGACTGGCCTTTACCCCAAAGTTTTTTTCCTCGAAGAAACTTGTAAAGGAAATAAAATATAATTTCAGCATAAAAAAAATAAAAAATAAAAAAACTCTTTTGAAGCATGAAGAAGAAGCTGAATGATTAATATTTTGAAGCTTGACTTCTCTTCAATCAAAGCTTGAGAGGATGTGAAGGATGTTGGAGAAGATCACTCTTAAAAAATTCTCAATTCTGTGCACTCTATCCCTCTCTTTTTCTCTTTCTCAATGATATTCAATAACCCTCTCTTAGTTTGAAGATTTTCTCTTGTTAATCCACTTCCCTACTTTCCCCATTGAGTCTCTAGTCTTTTATATGCTTCAGAGTAACTGAAGAATGAGTTTTGACTGTTGGAGCCTTTGAAATAGCCGTTGGGAGTCATTGTAGATAAAAAGTTAAAAATCTAAAAAACTAGCCATTATAGTCACTAGATCGGCTCAGTTTTTCACTGGGTCGGCTCAGTCTAACTGGGTTGGCTTAGTTTACAACTAGGTTGGCTTAGTATCAGTTTACTTTAAAAATCAGCTTTATGTTTTTCTGTGGGCCATCTATGTTTTTCACTGAGCCGACTAAGTACTGAGCCAGCTTAGTTTTTCACTGGATCATCTAAGTTTTCAGCCTTCAACAATTCTGCATATTTTTCTGCATGAATGGCTATTTGTCTTCAACTTTTGAGGTCTTCTTCCATCTTAATTTTTATGGTATTTTCTACCATCGAGGCTTCCAAAAACTTATTATTTGAGCTTTATTTGAGCATTTAAAATTATTCTTTTCTTTGACTTTTCTTCTTATGAGGAGATTTCTTTTATGGATAATTTCTTCATTTTAAGCACTTGAAAAGTCCTACATACATTCTTAAAATACATGATTAAATACATAATATACTCAAGGTTTGGCAATCATAAAAATCAATCATAGGGTCAACATATGGGTTGGTTGTCCTCTTAACCAAGGAGTATGGAGACACTAGTATGGCATGCAGGTGAGACGTAGCAATACATCTACAGTGAACATGACCAACTCCAAAGTTTTCCTACTGTCATGATTTACTTTGATGGAATATGGATTTAAGTATCCCTCTGATCTAAGATCACCACAGTCATTTCCAATCAACTCACTATACTTTGGTGCTGGACTATCAGAATTTTTAATTCAATGATGGAAGATTTCTAGACACAATCAAGTACTTGAGGAGTCAGTGTGTGAGTCAAGATAGGATTAACCACTCTAGTTTAAAAGTTGTGTTCAATTATATTTCAATTGAGTAAATCCTTGGCCAGGATAGTCTTAGTGAGAGGTCATAGAACATTGATTTGAGATACGATTTGGATGTACTTTTCAAGGTTGATAGTTTAACTCAAAGTCATATTGTACATAGAGATCAAAGGAATGAATTATGTAGTAACCATATTCACATAGGTTTTGAATGTTGCGATTGCAACTATTCGACTTATCTGGACATAGGGTAGCATTGCTAGATGGTCACTTTGATTAGTACAGGAATCGATTCTTATGCTATCGACTTAGATTCGAACCTATAGGGTCACACATATTAGAGATTTCTACCTAATCTGATGGTTGGTGAAGAGTCCAACTAGAGTGGGACTCTTTGATTGAGAGTCCTACTGGGTTAGGACTCTAAGTCCTGCATGTTTGGGATTCTATGGTCAAGAGTTCCACTAGACTAGGACTCTACGACCAAGAGTTCTATTGTACTAAAACTCTGAGTTTCACTTATCTAGGACTCTATGATTAAGAGTTCTACTGGTCTAAGACTCTATGATTATGAGTTCCACTCATTTCAGACATCGAAATTAAGAGTTTCACTAGTTTGGAACTCTTTGATTAAGAATTTTATTTTGATGGGACTCTATTACCCGAACACCCACCGATTTTGGATCCTATATTTATAAGAGATTTAATTAATAATTTGACCACTAATTTACTCAATTTGATTGAGTAATTATTTTTGGATCAAGTCCAATTGAATTGAATTTAGTTGGGTTTGACCCGATAAGATTATGAGATGACCTAATCGTCGAGAAGGTTTAATCCCTGATTTGATCAGGGGTTGGGCTTGATCAATTTCTGATTATATTAGAATTTAGTTAGACCTAATTAAGCCTAAATTAGTTAGATTTAATCTTCTTTAATTGGGCCTAACCAATTTAGATTGGGTTGGTTTAATTCGATAAGAAAAATTAAGACTTGTTTGATTAGTCTTTCCATGCACCACATCACCCAGAGTTATGCCTTTTATTTCTCCATAAGAATTCAGAGTTCTCACTAATTTTTTTCATGCACTAGAGGCTCACACACTCCTTCCACATTTCCTAAAAGGATAAGAACAAATTTCTTGCCATTCAAATTCAAATCGGGTTTGAATTTGAATAGACAACCTCCTTATCTTATCTTTTCCTCCATGCCACCTTTTGTTCTATGCCTCTATATTTACTGTGGAATTTTTAGGACACAAACACATCTAAGAAGGCTTCCCCTCTATGTGTGTGAGCTCTCCCCTTGCATGGAAAAAAAAAAGAAAAAAAATTAGAGAGGAAAAATAAGAGAGAAAAGAAGGTGCAAGGTTAGGGTTTTTAGAGTGCTACCCTAGAATTCTGTTCTAGGGTTTGTGATGCATTTTCATGAGTTTTGAGCATTAGAACTGCACAATACTTTTTGAAGATCCTCCTCTTCCTCTCCTCTACCTCTGTTGCTAATCCAAAGCATTGAAAGAATCGGTGGAGGGAGATCAAATGAATTTAATCAACATCAGCCATCGAACGATCCTATATCGAGCTAGCACTCTATGGAGCCAATCAGGATCGGAACCTCGTGTGGACCATCCATGAAGATTAGCCACGTGTGTGGCTGCATCATGATGATTAGATCTTTCTGATGGTGATGATCAAATCTTCCTGATGGTGATCAAATTACAGAGATTGACTACCCGCACAATGGTAACATGTTCTGAACTTGTAAAATAGTAAAATAATTTTACTACTGATTACTTTTTATTTTTAGATTTTCAGGTATGCACGTCACACTAGATCTTGATAACGTAGGATTTTTAGATTTAATCTATAGCTCTTTATAAATTAATTAGATTAATTTTTAATTTTATTATGATTTATTTTTTAAAAAGTTTTAAAAGTAGAGCTAGAAATGCTGCATGCACACCATCAATGGTATCAGAGCATCCATGTTATTTAATGTGATGTATATGCATGCTTAGATTACATTTAGATTAGATCTAAATAATAATCTAATTTTTAAATCTAAAAATAAAAATCATGATCGCATGGATTAAAGATTGTCCTATTGTAAGGTTTATCCCTTATAATAAAATGATTGTCCTGGTACATTGCTGATCTAAAGCATTAATCATAAAACTTTAGATTTCATCTAATATTTTTTATAATTTAATTAAATTAATTTTAATCTAATTTTTAGTCATGAATATGTGTTTAGATTAGATCTAAATCGATTCATGTATTTTTTATTTAGTACACTTAGATTTAGATTAAATCCCATAACTAGTACTGTTTATAAAATGAGCTGACTCAATTATTGAAATGGGTTGACCCATTTGGTGAACAGTGCTAGGTTGTAAAGATCTTTTTAAAATTTTGAAAAAAATATTTTCAAAATATCGAGCCCCAACCCTCAGTCCAAAAATTTAATTGAGAATTAACTATGATGAATTAGGATCTTGAATTATGAAATAAAGATCCTAAGTCATTGATCATAAAATTTGGATTATTGGATTTGATGAATTAGATTCATTAATTGAGTTAGACTTAAGCTTAGTTATAGAATGGACTAATTAGAGTAATTGATCAAATCTAACCAAATGTTGATTTAGATTAGGTCAAGGACTCTTTAGACTCCATCACAATAGTTGTCGTTGGCCAAGTCTATACCTTTAACATGGACTAAATGGACTTGATTCATGGCTATGCAGTTGAACACGAAATTATTAGGTTGGTCAAATTAAAACTAATGAGCCAGATGGTATATAAGGTAAGTTTGGCAATTCAGATCAGTGGTTTTTAATTGGGAGGGCATATCCTTTCCACTGATCTCACTTATCTAGCCATCCTGGTGAATTAGATTTTGATTAGATCACTTGAGGATTTGGGCTCACCCATTTCAATTAGGTAAACCAATGTGACTGATTTAGGTGCTCCTAATGCCAGCTTTAAATTAGATCCCTTTTTTTTTTATCTAACTTGGTGAAGTTAGTGGGAGGATTAAAATTGACTGGTTAATTCTTCTCTCCTCTTCTTAAAATCAATTAATAAAATTCTCAAAAATTATTAGATCCTTAAAAATGATAAAGTTATGGTGATAACTAAGTCTTAGCCTCCTATTAAGTTGAGTGATAATCGGTCCATTAGTTTAATAATCATTGGAGGCCCAAAGGCCTGGTGCTTATTGATTAATGAAATTATCATTCATAATAAGACGATTTGGTTGTGTCTTTTTAATGATGGTCAGGTTGGTCGGCCAAAGTTGGGCTTGATTATTTATTGGTCAGATGCACAAATATGGTCATGTTATTGGTTGGACCTAATCGAAATTTTTTA
This sequence comes from Cocos nucifera, assembly GCA_006176705.1. NCBI lineage: Eukaryota > Viridiplantae > Streptophyta > Magnoliopsida > Arecales > Arecaceae > Cocos > Cocos nucifera. The sequence continues at coordinate 215,837 of QRFJ01002284.1, read as the reverse complement.
GTGAAGGCCAAAGCCTACTAATTAGGTTTCTGGGGCAAAATAAAAATTACTAGAAGTTATTTAGAGGAACAATATTTGGTTATAAACCTACCCGTAGGTGCATATGGGTTGACCAACCAAAGTTGGGCTCATGTGTAGTCTTTGAGGATTCTAGTATCCACTAAGAAATTAAAGTAATTCCTCGAATTGAAGGTAGAGGCTAGCAGTTTGCATAAAATATTAGGAAGATCTTTAGACTAAAGTCTAAGTCTTTAGGATAATTAATTTATATACTAATTAGGTTTGGTTTTCCTTAATGCAGATATGGGCACTATCCTATCGCTCCAGTCATTATTGGACAATGACAAACTCATGGGATCCAACTTTGATGGCTAGTATCAAAAGTTAAAAATCATGCTAGAGCATGAATGGATCTTATATGTTTTGACTGATTCGATACCTGAGGAGCCAACTCCGAGTGCTAGAGGAGCAGTCAAAGATACTTACCAGAAGTGGCTCAATGACTACACCATCATTTATTGTATTATGTTGGTGGTGATGAATGATGAGTTCAGTCGCACGTTTGAGAATGCCTAGCCTCAGTAGATACTTCAAATGTTGAATGACTTCTTTGGCATGCCTGACGATGTTGAGAGGCGCAAGACTAGTTATGCCATTTTCAACACTTGGATGAGGGATGGGGCGTAAGTCACAAATCATGTATTGTACTTGATCGAGATGATTGAGCACCTGAGTAAGCTGGGCTTTACCCTGCATGAGCAACTCGATAAGGATGTGATCTTAAATTCTTTGCGCAAGTCCTTCCTCTCCTTCCTTACTCATTTTAGAATGATAAAGCCTACAGTGAACTACCATGATTTATTGGGATTGCTGCAGAACTTTGAGAAGGATCACCAACTCCACAAGGAGATGGTGAATATACTGGGAGGGTCTTCTTCTGGTTGTCGACTCTTTAAGAAAGGAAAGAAGAATAAGAAGAAGAAGAATAAGAAGGTGCAACCGCATGCTAGGATGTTTGCACAGGATCAGACCAAGAAGCACAAGCCCTACCAAAGCCAGGTGGAGTGCTTCTTTTATAAGAACCAGGGGCATTGAAAGAGAAACTATCATTAGTATAATACCTTACTGGACCTGAATAGGTCGAGGAAGAAGCAAGTTATTGCTAGACAAGGTAATTATATGATAACACCTTGCAACTTTTCTATATGTGATACTACTGCCTAGGTATTAGTGTTAGAAATTATGTCCCAAAGCTAATCATCAGCCTATTGATGGTTGAGATATTATAATTAATTTATTAATTAATAAAAAATATTTTGGCATCTTTTTTCATCATAAGTTTACATCTTCTAATGAACTTCATTATTGTGATGAAGTCCTTAGGACTATTTAGTTTCGATAAAGAGAGGATTTATCGATTAGTCCTTAAATTTATTCACAACCAAATGATAGGTTGTTAATTAGGACAATAGCGTCTATCGAGCATAGGTCGCTATATGCCATATAGGTTGGTTGTCCTCTTAACCAAGATGTGTAGAGACATTGGTATGGCATACAGGTGAGATGTATTGGTACATCATCATTGAACAAGACCAACTCTAGAGCATTCTGCTATCAAAAATATCTTTGATGGGATATAGGTATAAGTATCCCTTAGATCTGAGATCACCTCAGTGACTTACAAGTAACTCACTGTGCTTTGGTATTGGACTAACTGAATTTTTAATTTAGCAACAGAAGACTTTGGGCACAGTCAAGTACTTGCATAGTCAGAGTGTGATCAAGATGGAATTGACCACTCTAAGAGTTGGAGAAGAATGTATCACTATATTTTAATATAGCAAAACCTTGGCTAGGATAATCCATCAGATGGATTTGGTATTTTGAAATACAATGTGGACAACCTGATTAGAGTTGATAGTTGAACTTTGATGTGTCCTACGAGCATTGTGGTTAAGAGAATGAATTATACGAAAACTACATCTACATGGATTCTAAGGATGGTGTTCTACACCTTTGACCTATCCGATCGTTGGGTATCATTGTTAGATGGTCACTTCGATTGGTACAGAAATTTATTACTATGCTACCATCTTAGGTTCGAACCTATGAGGTCAAATACATTAGAGCATATGATCTGATCGGATTGTTGATCAATGATTAAGAATCGTTCTAGGGTTAAACAATCAATATGATTGGTGTTTAACCTAGTGCAAGTGATGTAGGAGGATTAATTAGTAATTAGATTACTAATTGGCTTAATATGATTAAGCCAATTAGTTGAGATTAAGTCTAATTAAATATAATTTAATTAGATTTAGTTTGGGCTTGATTGGATCAAGTTCGATTAGTTTATTGGATAAGCCAAGTGCAAGGAAGAACTAGTCCTAGTCTAACTAGGACTCGAATTAACCAAATTTTCTAATTTGATTAGAAAATAAATCAAAATTAAATATAATTTATTTTAATTTAATTAAGTTTTTAAATAAATTAGGTCCTTATTTAATTAGATTGGTTTAATCTTAATTTTGTTTGATTAAAAAATCTTGTTTGACCAAGTCAAAATAAGGGTCCTAGTGTGACTAGGAGTCCTTATCTCCTTGCGCCACTATGATCCTAATGCCCCCCATACCTATTTTTAAGATATTTTTCATAAAAAATCTCTTTCTTCCTAATTTCCATGCCCCCTGTCTCCCTCCAAGTTTGAAGTTAGGTGGAAGACCAAGTCAAAGGAGGAATTGGTTTTGCTTAGAATTTTATGAGATAGAATCCTTGTTGACCAAAACATCTTTCCTTGAGTGCCACCCTCTCTTTTAATTAATTATTCTCTTATTCCATGAAAATAATCTCCTTTCTTATGCACCCTTCCTTGTTGGTCCATGCTAAAAATTATGGAGGAGGAACCCAAGAGTTGGGCACCCCAACAACTTCCCATGTTTGGATATTCCTAGTCTAGAAATTTGACCTAACTTGGACTCCTCTTTTTTCTAATTTATTGGTTGAATTTTGTTCTAATTATTTTGTAGAATATATATATTTGGGAGAAGTTTGGGGTGTGAAAAAATCAGAAGAAGAAGGTCCTTGGGCATTGGGGTTCCATGGGCACCAAACTAGGTGTCTAGGTGAGAGAAAAGAGAAGAAGAGGGTTTTCTTCTAGGGTTGTTTTATTTTCAATCTCTCCTCCTTTCTTTTGAGTTTTTTTTAAGAGAGTCTCAGATCAGCAAACTCTCATCTTCCTTCTCATATTTTGGAGAGTCTAAACTTTGAAGAAGAAAGCATCGGATCGACCGTCGAAGAAGGATCAGCACAGTACTAGCATGCTGTGCTGATTTTCTGCATCGGACTTCAGATCAGAGATCATAGGCTCGTGTGGATGACTCCTAGAGGCTGGATGCATGTGTAGCTTATGACTTCATCCTCAAGCCTAGATCAGCAAGTTAGAACATCTAAACTTGCTCAGGTAATAGATCTGATCTATAAACTTTATACCTGCATCTGATGTAGTGTAGATCTAGGTTGATTTGATCAACCTTTTTTCTTTCTTATTTAATTTTAATTTTTGATTTAATATCATTTTTTGATCATGTAATAGATATAAGATCTAGATATTTATATAATTATTTAAATAAATTTTAGATTTATTTAAGTCTTTTACTGCAAAATCTTGAAAAAATTTTAAGATCTACCTGTGAAACCCTAGATCTGGTTCCTTCAATTAGTATTAGAACCTAGATTCTTATTACATAATTTTTATCCATCTCTAGATTATTTTTTAGATTATATCTAATTTATAATCTAATTATTAAATCTAAAATTAAAAAAAATAAAATATTTTAGATTGTACGGACTGCTATAAGGTTGTCTTGCTGTAAGGTTTTCTCCTTATAGTGAATAGGTTGTCCTAGTACATGCCAATCTAAAATATTGATCATCAAATTTTAGATTAGATCTAAGAGATTTTATGATTTGATTAAAAATATTTTAATCTAATTTTAATCATCATAAATGTATTAGATTTGATCTAGGGAGATTTATGATTGATTATTTTTGAAACTGTTTCAATTACATGAACCTGTTTAGATTAGATCTAAAGTAGTTTTATGTTTATTTTACTTGAATATTGATTATGAATCAAACATGCAACTTGATTGATAGAACGATGCTATAAAAATATTTTACACATATGAAAATTATTTTCGAAAAGCCAAACTCCAACCCTCTGCCCAAAACTTAATTAAGAATTAAGAAGTTTTTTGATTAGGTTCTATGATTGTAAATTGAAGACCTATGACACGAATCATAACACATTGGGTTAATGGGTTTGTGGAGATTAGGTCCATGGACCTAGGGTTTGATTAAAGATTGAACTTAATTAGAGAATTGACTAAATCTAATCAATTGTTGTCTTAGATTAGGTCAAGGATTCTCTAGATCAATTATAATAGTTGTAGTTGGTCAAGTCCATATCTTTAACAAGACTAAATCTAATCAATTATTGTCTTAGATTAGGTCAAGGATTCTCTGGATCAATTATAATAGTTGTAGTTGGTCAAGTCCATATCTTTAACAAGACCCAAGATGGACTTGATTCTTGGCTATGCGGTTTAGCACGAACTGTTAGGTTGATCTAATTGAAACTAATTAAACCAGTTGCTGTCTAAGATAAATTAGATCAGTGGTTTTTAATTGGTAGCCTGCTTACCTGGCCATTTCTGATGGTGTCTAAGGCAAGTCTGGCACACCCTTCCATTGATCGAACTTATCTATCCTCTTGATGAGATTATATTTTTGATCAGATCTCTTGACTATTCGAGCTAACCCATGTCAGCTAGGTAAATCAGTTTGACTGATTTAGGTGCTCCTAGACCAGCCTATTAATGGTCTCCCTTAAACTGACTTGGTGAAGTTAGTGGGAGGATAATGACAAGCTGGTTAATCTAACCTACTCACTTTTATAAATAAATCCTCTAAAATTATTAGGTCTCTAAAATAAAATAATTATATGATAACTGGATCATAGCCTCCCATTAAAGTGGATGATAATGGGACCATCAGTTGGATAATCATTGGAGGCCTAAAGGCTTGGTACTTATTGGTTGATGGAATTATCATTCATTATATGATCTCTTGGATACATCTTTCTAAATGGTGGTCAGGTGGGCCAACCAAAGTTAGGCTTGATCATTCATTGGTTGGATGGACCAAGTATGGTCATGTTAATGGTTGGACCTAACTGGATCCTTTTCTGAGAAGGCCAAAACCAACTGATCAGAGCTTGGGGCATAATTTAATTACTAAAAATTGTTTAGAGAAATAATTGGTTATGAACCTATCCTTAGATGTACATGGGTGGGCCAACCAAAGTTGAGTTTGTGTACAGTCTATGTGGATTCTAGTATCTATTAAAAAATTAGGATAATTTCTCGAATTGTAGGTAAAGGCTACCAATTCGAATAAATTAGTGGGTAAAATCTTTCGATTAAAGTCCAAATCTTTAGGTTTAATGAATCAATTACTAATTAGATTTTGCTTTTTCTTTATGTAGACATGGCCATTTTTCTATCGCTTCGATCATTATTGGATAATGATAAGTTGGTGGGACCCAACTTCGGTAGCTAATACTGAAAGTTGAAGATTGTCCTGGAGCATGAATGGATCCTATATGTACTGATGGATCCAGCATTTGAGGAGCCAGCTGATAATGCACATAAAATAGTCAGAGACACTTATTAGAAGTGGCTCAGTGACCGAAACACAGTGTGTTGCATTATGCTGACTACGATGAGCGACGAGTTCAGTCGCAAGTTTGAGATAGCTCAGCCAAATAAAATGCTCCAAGTGTTGGAGGATTCTTTTCGCACACCCGATGATGTTGAGAGGCATAAGACTAGTTGTGCCATCTTCAATGTTAGAATACGGGATGGTGCCTCTATCACTGATCATGTATTGTACATGATCGAGCTGATAGAATGCTTGAGCAAGCTCGGCTTTCTCTTACACAAACAACTTGGGAAAGATGCAATACTGAACTTGTTGTCCAAGTCTTATCTCCCATTCCTTACACATTATAGAATGTCAAAGCCTGAAGTGGACTACCATGGACTACTAGGATTACTTCAAAACTTTGAAAAGGATCACCAACCCCATAAGAAGTCGGTAAACTTAGTGGGAGGTTCATCTTCTGATTCTCGATCATTTAGAAAAGAGAAGAAGAACAAGAAGATGAAAATAAAGAAGGTGCAAGTTCAGGCTGAGACATCAGTGTAGGGCAAGATCAGAAAGATCAAGCTTGATAAGAGTCAAGCTGAATGCTTCTTTTGCAAGAAGCAGGGTTACTGGAAGAGGAACTATCCTTAGTACATTGCCTCCCTGGATCCGAACAGGCAGAGAAAGAAGCAAGCTATTACTGGGCAAGGTATTTATATGATAACTCCTTATAATTTCTCTATTTTTGATATTACTGACTGAGTATTGGATATCGGTAGCCCTTACCATATTTGTAATTCATTGTAGGAGTTGCAGGTCAGTAGAAGATTCGAGCAAGATGGGAGATTCCTAAACATTGGAGATGGAAGATTAGTTCTAGTTCTAGCTTTAAAAATTTTGAAACTTGTATTTGAATCTCATATCATTATTCTTAATGTTTGTCATTTCTATCCTAGTTTCTTTTTAAATATCATTTCTATAAATCTTTTGGGTATGAACAATTATGAAATTTCAATAAAGAAATGAGTTTGTAATGTAATTGTGAATGGTGTTACTGCTTTCTGTGGATAATTGAATAATGGTGTATATATGTTATCACAACCTGTTAATATAGTCTATTCTACTGGCAAGCACCCTAGATTAGATAGTGTATCAGATCTACTCATGGCACTGTAGGCTAGGTCATATAAACAAGAATAGGATAAATAGATTGACTCAAGAGAGAATCCTTGAAGTCAATGATTGTGAATCGCTTCCAACCTGTGAGTCCTGTCTTCTTGATAAAATGACCAAGTCATCTTTTACTAAAACAAGTGAGAGAGCCAATGAGCTCTTAGGTCTAGTACATACTGATGTATGTGGATCAATGAGCACAAGTGCCAGAGGTGGGTATGTCTACTTCATCACTTTCACAGATGATCTAGCCGGATATGGATATGTCTATCTGATGAAACAAAAGTTGGATTCTTTTGAAATGTTCAAACGATTCCGAAATGAAGTAGAAAAACAAACTAGGAAGTATTTTAAAACTCTTCAGTCTGATCGAGGAAGAGAATACCTTTCTCGTGAGTTTCTCATATATCTAGGAGAGAATGGAATTCTCTCCCAATGGACTCCTCTTAGAATAGCACAGCATAATGATGTGTCTGAAAGGAGGAATCAGACTTTGTTAGACATGGTCCGATTCATGATGGGATTTGCTAGCTTGCCGATATCCTTTCGAGGATATGCACTCGAATCGACTTGTTATCTATTAAATATGATTTCAAATAAGTATGTAGTTAAAATCCCATATGAGATATGGATAGGGCGTAAGCCAGCACTTTCACACCTTAGGATTTGGGGGTGCTCGGCTTATGTTAAATGGTTAGTTACAGACAAACTTGGACCTAGCTCTAACAAGTGTACATTCATAGGGTACCCAAAAGAGACCAAAGGATACTATTTCTACCATGCTGATGAATAAAAGGTGTTCATCAGGCTTAGGAAATCCATTTTAGAAAGAGAGTTCCTTGATGAAGGAACTGTTACCTCTAAGGTTGAACTTGATGAAGTTCAACAGGTAGAAAGTCTGACACAGAATGTTGAACCTAAGTTGGATTTGATCAGATCAGATCTGAAGCCTAGTGAATCCGCACCATTAAGGCGATGCGGTAGAGTACCCTGCCATCCGGATAGATAATATGAATTCTTGGTCTAGGATGGTGATCCCATCGAACTTAATGAGAATGATGAGGATCCGATCACTTACATGGATGCTATGCATAGACCTAACTTTGAGAAATGGCTAGAAGCCATGAGATCTGAAATGGATTTCATGAAGGTCTATGATGTATGGACATTAGTTGATCCACTTGAAGGGGTTAAACCCATTGGATGTAAATGGGTCTTCAAAAGAAAGAGGGACGCAGATGGAAAGGTGGAGATCTATAAAGCCTATCTGGTTACCAAGGAGTATCATCAACGTTATGATATTGACTATGATGAGACGTTCTCTCCTGTGGCAATGCTTAAGTCCATTTGGATCATGCTTGCCATTGCTATCCATCTGGACTATGAGATCTGGCAGATGGATGTGAAGACAGCTTTCCTAAATAGAGAGCAGATCGAAGAGGTGTATATGATACAACCTGAAGGGTTCACATCCATAGATGAGTCCAAGCTGTGCAAGCTTCAAAAATCCATTTACGGATTAAAGCAGACATCTCAGAGTTGGAATATGTATTTTGATAAAGTGATCAAAATGTTTGGCTTCGTTAAGAATGGACAAGAACCCTACATTTACAAATGGACAAATGGTCCAGTAGTGGTATTTCATATTTTGTACGTGGATGATATTCTTTTAATCGGGAATGACATCTCCATACTACAAGGAGTAAAAGTCTGGTTGTCATCATAGTTCTCCATGAAGGACTTGGGTGAAGCATCCTATATCCTAGGGATGAAGATCTATAGGGATAGATCTAAAAGGATGCTGATATATCCCAATCCACGTACATAGAAACTATGCTGAAGAGGTTCAGCATAGACAATTTCAAAAAGGGCTATCTTTCAATAGGCCAAGAAATTTCTCTCTCTAAGAAGGATTGTCCGATAACTCCTAAAGAGAGAGCGTATGAGTAGAATTCCATATGCTTCGACAGTGGGGTCTATTATGTATGCAATGACATGTACGAGACCAGATATGGCATACTCACTAGGAGTAGTGAGTAGATACCAATCTGACCTTGAAGAAAATCACTGGAAGGTGGTTAAAATCATCCTTAAGTATTTAAGAAATACTAAGGACCAATGGTTGCTTTATGGTGAGTCAGATCTAAAGCTTGTGGGGTTTACGGACTCTAGCTTTCAATCTGATCATGATCAAAGTAAAAGTATATTGGGGTATATCATTACTCTAAATGATAGAGCTATCTGCTAGAAAAGTTTCAATTAGCATATAGTGGCTGACTCTATTTGCGAAGCAGAGTACATGGCAGTATCAGATAAGGAAGCTGTGTGGCTGAGGAAGTTCATCACCGAGCTTGGAGTAGCACCCTTCATTATTTGTCCAGTCCTGCTCTACTACGACAGCACTAGTAGCATAACTCAAGCAAAGGAATCGAAGGCATACCAGCAAATAAAGCACATTCTATGCCGCTTCCATTTGGTCTATGAGATCGTGGATCATGGTGATGTTGACCTTCAGAAGATCAATGAAAAGGAGAACCTAGCCAACCCCTTCACTAAAGCCCTGGCAATCAAGGAGTTTGACAACCATAAGTTGAAGATGGGTATTAGATACTATGCCGAGTGGCTTTAGGATAAGTGAAAGTTATTAAAAATTATGTTCCAAAGCCAATCGTCAGCCTATTGATGGTTGAGATATTATAATTGATTTATTAATTAATAAAAAATATTTTGGCATCTTTTTTCATCACAAGTTTACATCTTCTAATGAACTCCATTATTGTGATGAAGTCCTTAGAACTATTTAGTTTCGATAAAGAGAGGATTTATCGATTAGTCCTTAAATTTGTTCACGATCAAATAATAGACTGTTAATTAGGATGACAGTATCTATCGAGCATAGGTCACTATATATCATATAGGTTGGTTGTCCTCTTAACAAAGATGTGTGGAGACACTGGTATGGCATACAGGTGAGATGTATGGGTACATCATCATTGAACATGACCAACTCTAGAGCATTCTACTATCGAGAATGTCTCTGATGGGATATAGGTATAAGTATCCCTTAGATCTGAGAACACCTCAGCGACTTGCAAGCAACTCACTGTGCTTTGGTATCAGAGTAACTGAATTTCTAATTCAGCAGTGGAAGGATTCTGGGCACAGTCAAGTACTTGCGAAGTCAAAGTGTGAACAAGATGAAATTGATCACTCTATGAGTTGGAGAAGAATGTATCACTGTATTTCAATATAGCAAAACCTTGGACAGGGTAATCCATCAGTTGGATTTGATATTTTGAAATACAATGTGGGAAACCAGATTAGAGTTAATAGTTGAACTCTGATGTGTCCTACGAGCATTATGATCAAGGAGATGAATTATATGGAAATTATATCCGCATGGGTACTAAGGATGGTGTTCTACACCTTCGACCTATCCGGCCATCGGGTATCATTGCTAGATGGTCACTTTAATTGGTACAAAAATTTATTTCTATGCTACTGACTTAGGTTTGGACTTATAATGTCACACACGCTAGAGCTTACAATCTGATTGAATGATTGATTAACGATTAAGAATCATTCTAGGGTTAAACAATCAATACGATTGGTGTTTAACCTAGTGCAAGTGTTGTAGGAGGATCGATTAGCAATTGGATTGCTAATTGACTTAATTTGATTAAGCCAATAGGCTAAGATTAAGACTAATTAAATATGATTTAATTAGATTTAGTTTGGACTTGATTGGATCAAGTTTAATTAGTTTATTGGATAAGCCAAGTGCAAGGAAGAACTTGTCATAGTCTAACTAGGATTCGGATTAACCTAATTTTTTAATTTAATTAAAAAATAAATGAGAATTAAATATAATTTAATTTAATTTAATTTAATTCTTAAATGGGTTAGGGCCTTATTTAATTGGGTTGGTTTAATCTTATTTTTATTTGGTTAAAAGATCTTGTTTGACCAAGTCAAAATAGGAGTCCTAGTGTGACTAGGACTCCCTATCTCCTTGCGCCACCTTGATCCCAATGCCCTCCATACCTATTTTTTAGATATTTTTTATGAAAAATATCTTTCTTTCTGATTTTCACATCCCCACTCTCCCTCTAAGTCATATATGGAAGTTAGGTGGAAGACCAAGTCAAAGGAGGAATTGATTTTGCTTAGAATTCTATGAGATCAAATCCTTGCTGACCAAAACATCTTCCCTTGAGTGTCTCCCTCTCTTTTAACTAATTCTTCTCTTATTCCTTGAAAATAATCTCCTTTTTTGTACACCCTCCCTTGCTGGTCCATGCCATAAATTATGGAGGAGGCGTCCCAACAATTTCCCATGTTTGGATATTTTTAGTCTAAAAATTTGACCTAACTTGGACTCTTCTTTTTCCCTATTTATTTAAAAAATTTTATTTTAATTTTTTCATAGAATATAGAGCTTTGGGAGAGATTTGGGGTGTTCAAAAATCAGAGGAAGAGGGTCCTTGGGCATAGGGGTTCCATAGGCACCAAACTAGGTGTCTAGGTGAGAGAAAAGAGAAGAAGAAGAGGATCTTCTTCTAGGGCTATTTTATTTTCATTCTCTCCTCCTTTCTTTTGAGTTTTTTTTGGGAGAGTCTCAGATCAGCAAACTCTCATCTTTCTTCTCATATTTTGGAGAGTCAAAACTTTGAAGAAGGAAGCATCGGATCGATCGTCGAAGAAGGATCAGCACAATACTAGCATGTTGTGCTGATTTGCTGCATTAGACTTCAGATCAGAGATCGTAGGCTCGTGTGGATGACTCCTAGAGGTTGGATATGTGTGCAGCTTGTGACTTCATCCTTAAGCCTGGATCAGCAAGTTAGAACATCTAAACTTGCTCAGGTAATAGATCTGATCTATAAACTTCATACCTGCATTTGATGTAGTGTAGATCTAGGTTGATTTGATTAACCTTTTTCTTTCTTATTTAATTTTAATTTTTAATTTAATATCATACCTTGATCATGTAATAGATATGAGATCTAGGTATTTAGATGATTATTTAAATAAATTTTAGATTTATTTAAGTCTTTCGCTGTAAGATCTTGAAAAAGTTTCAAGATCTACCTGTGAAATCCTAAATCTGGTTTCTTCAATTAGATACCAGAAGCACTTATCATATTTATAATTCGATGTCGGATTTATAGGTAAGTTGAAGATTTGATGAAGATGAGAGGTTCCTAAATGTTAGAGATGGAAGACAAGTTTCAGTTCTAGCTTTTGGAATCATGAACCTTATAATCAATTCTCATAAAGTTATTCTTAGTAATTATCATTTTTGTTCAAATTTTTTATTGAATGCTATTTCTATAGGCCTTTTGGCCAAGAACAGTTATTAATTTTTAATATTTTTTTTATAATATCATTTTGAATGGTGTTATGGTTTGTATTAGATAATTAAATAAAGATATTTACTTACTATCACAGCCTGTTAGCGTGGTCCAATCCTTCGGTAAATGTCCTAGATTTGTTGATGTGTCAGAAGTCTTCTTTTAGCACTATAGGCTTAGTCATATCAATAAGATAGAATAAATGCATTGGCTTAAGAAGAAATTTTTAAAATTAGTGATTGTGAATTACTTCCAACCTGTGAGTCCTATCTTCTTGGTAAGATGACCAAGTCACCTTTTACTGAAAAGGGTGAGTGAGCCAGTGAACTCTTAGGTCTAGTACATACTAATGTATGTGGACCAATGAGCTCAAGTGCTAGAGATGGATATTTCTACTTCATAATCTTCACGGATGACCTATCGAGGTATGGGTGTATCTATTTAAAGAAGTATAAGTCGGAGTCGTTTGAAATATTCAAACTGTTCCATAATGAGGTAGAAAAGCAAACTAGAAAGAGTATTAAAATATTTTAATTTGATCAAGGGGGTGAGTAACTTTCTAGTGAATTTTTGACATACCTAGGAGAGAATAGGATTCTCTTTCAATGGACTCCTTCTGAAATACCACAGCATAATGGTGTGTTTGAAAGGAGGAATCGGATCCTGTTGGACATGGTTTGATCCATGATAGGATTTGCTGGTCTATCTATCTCCTTATAGGGATATGAGCTCAAGTTTTTGTGTTATATTCTAAATAGGGTTTTGAGTAAGTCTATTTTCAAAACACCATATGAGATATGGATAGGGTGTAAGCCAGTACTCTCGTATCGTAGAGTTTGAGGGTGTCCAGCTTATGTCAAATGTTTAATAACGAACAAGCTTGGACCTAGGTTTGATAAGTATATTTTTATAGGATATCCAAAAGAGACTAAAGGATATTATTTCTACCTTGCCAATGAACAAAAAATGTTTGTCAGTCTTAAGGCATTCTTTTTAGAAAAGAAGTTTCTTGGTAAGGGAACTAAAGCCTCTAAGGTCAAACTTGAGGAAGTTTGGTAGGTAAAAATACTAACACATATAGCTGAACCTAAACCAGATTTGATTAGATCAGATCTAAAGCCTATTGTACTTACACCCTTAAGGTGTTCTGATAGAGTACCATGTCAGCCAGATAGATACTATAATTTCTTTATCCAGGATGATGATTCTATCGAACTCGATGAGAATGATGAGAATCCGATTACTTACATGGATGCAATGTAGAGATCCAATTCTAAGAAATCGCTTGAGGCCACAAAATTCAAAATAGAGTCCATGAAGGTCAATGATGTATGGACATTGGTTGACTCACTCAAAGGGGTAATATTCATAGGATGTAAGTGGGCTTTAAGAGAAAAAAGGTATAGATGAAAGGGTGGAGATCTATAAAGTTCGTCTGGTTACCAAGAGGTATCATCAACATTATGGTATTAACTATGATGAGATATTTTCTCCTATGGCAATACTCAAGTCTGTTTGGATTATGCTTGCAATAGCTGCCCATCTGAACTATGAAATCTAGCAGGTGGTTGTGAAGATGGCTTTCCTGAATGAAGAGATGGACGAAGAGGTGTATATGATACAACCTGAAGGGTTCACATCCATAGATGAGTCTAAGGTGTGTAGGCTTCAAAGGTCTTTTTATGGACTGAAGCAGGTATCTCAGAGTTGGAACATACATTTTGATAGGATGATCAAAATATATGACTTTATTAAGAATGAAGAAGAGTCCAACATATACAAGTGGACAATGGTCCTGTGGTTGTATTCTTAGTATTGTATATGGATGATATTCTCTTAATCAAGAATGATGTCCCTGTATTACAGGGAATAAAGATTTGGCTATCATCATAGTTCTCCTTGAAGGATCTGGGAGAAGCTTCCTACATCATAGGGATGAAGATCTATAGAGAGAGATCTAAAAGGTTGCTCGAATTATTCCAGTCTATGTACATTGTACCATGCTGAAAAGGTTTAGCATGGAGAATTTCAAAAAAGGCTATCTACCGACAGGCCATGGAATTTCTCTCTCGAAGAGAGATTGTCTAACAATACCTCAAGAGAGAGAGCATATGAGAAGAATTTCATATGCTTTGGTAGTGGGTTCTATCATGTATGCCATGATATATACAAGATTAGATATAGCATACTCACTAGGGATAGTGAGCAGATACCTGTCTGATCCAGGAAAGAACCACTGGAAGGTTGTTAAAATCATCCTAAAGTATTTAAGAAATACCAAGGATCAGTGGCTTGTTTATGATGAGTTAGACTTGAGACTTGTGGGGTTTATAGACTCCAGTTTTCAGTTTGATCATGGTGATAGCAAGAGTGTGTCGGAATATGTATTTATCCTTAATGATGGAGCTGTTTGCTAAAAGAGTTCTAAGCAGCATGCTATGGCCAACTCAGTTTGCAAAGCAGAGTATGTGGCTACGTCAGATGCTGCCAAAGAAGTGGTGTGGCTGAGAAAGTTCATTACCAAGCTCGGAGTAGCACCCTCCCTTGATGGTTTAGTTCTGTACTTTTGCTATAGTTTTAGAGCCATTGCTCAGGCTAAGGAACTGAAGGCACACTAGTGGACGAAGCATATTCTATGCAACTTCTACCTAGTCTGGGAGATCGTGGATCGAGGTGATCTCGATCTTCAGAAGATTAACGAAAAGAAGAACCTGACCGATCCACTCACTAAAGCCATTGCAGTGCAGGAGTTTGATGACTTCAAGTCGAAGATGTGTATTAGATACAATACCAATTGGCTTTAGGCCAACTAGGAGATTATTGGGAATAGTGTTCTAAAGTCAATTATCAGTCTATTGATAGTTGTGCTAATTCTTATACTTGCATTTCAATTATTAATAAATAAAAGTTATTTTGATATTTCTCATCATAATCTTTGCATCTTCTAATGAACTCCTGTTATATGGTGAAGTCCTTAAGACCATTTAGAATTGATAAAGAAGGATTTATCATTTAGTCCTTAAACTTATTAGCGATCAAATGATATGTTGTTACTAAGGATGATAATATTTATTGACTATAAGTCGTTGTGTGCCATATGGATGAAGAAAAATTTTTCGCCACAGGATTGTCCAGATCTGAGGCAAAATTTTTTTACAAAAATTTTTATGATCTAATCAAATCTAAGAGTTCTCAGATCTGATCAAGGTGATCTGATATTAAAAATTAAAAATTAAATTAAATTAAATTAAATTTAAGTACATGATTGGGTAATCTAATTATCTTGTGATGATCCTGATCGTTCCTAAGGTTCTAAAATGAGCCACGCACGCACCTGGCCTCTACCAATATCTACTTAGACAGGATCTGAACATCTTCTCCTCAAGAATTTTTTTTCAAAAGATTAGATCTGAATCTAATCTGTAGATCCACCAAAAAGATCTTGAATGCAGCATGCTCGTCTCATAAACACCGTCGCGTAGATGCTGAACTTTTCACCAATTTACTTGGACCTTCTTCCTTGATTTGTGCCCAACTTTTAGTGTGTAGAAGAGAGGAGAGAGATTAAAAAGAGCATGGGATATGAAGGGTTGGCAGCAACTTGGGCATGAAAAATTATTTCCTGTGATGCTTGCTCTTTGGCATGAGAAAGGGTTTTATATCCAATGCCACATAAAGTCCCTATTTGATCAAATAACTAATTTATTTTAATCATTGGGACTCATGGACTTATTCTCCATGTAGAGCACTAGATCTCATCTAGTTTTCATGTCAAAAATCAATCAAAAAGGTGGTAGCATGAGTAGATAAGGAAGAGTCCATTGCGCCTAGGACTCTTTCCTCAAGAGTTTAATCCAAATCAAACTCCATCATAACTTAGTCTAGGAACCTCCATAAATCACAAAATTTGGGATACCTGAAGTATGACTCAAACCCTATCACATATCCAAAAATTAAAGCAAAATGATTTCTAAAGAATTTTCTAGAAGCATCTAATCAGGTGACCCTCAATTCTCTCAAATAGGTCAACTTTTGACCCTAGTCTAGTTGCACTAGGAATGGATTTAATTTTTATAGTTAATCTGATCTGGACTGATTCTAATTAGATAAAAATAAAGTCATTCAGGATACAAGAATGAGTTAAATCAAATTTGACTCAGTTATGATGAATCAGAAAGATTATAGAAGGAGAAAGCCAGGCTTAATCAAGTGCTAGCATGATTACCTTGAATCTGATTAGATCTAATCCAAATCAATCAAAATGGGTTAGCTCAATTGGTGACATTTAGACCAAAATTATTATTTGCGTGATCTAGTTAGATTCAGTTCTGTATGGTAATGAGATATATCATAATCTCTATTATCGACATCATCGAAATACCTTTCGATGGACCAGAACTTTTCTGATTCATACAATTAGAATGATTGATCATCAAAATCATTCTAATTGCTTCCAAAATCCAATTCCTATAATGAATGTGCTATAGCTAACATATACCTTAAGATTTTGAATGACTAGAAGACTAGTTATGGTATAGTAAAACTATAACAACTTCAAGGTGAACGGTCGATGCACCTTAGGTCAAAGAACCAGACGCACCATTGCAGCATCGAGCTAGTCATTGATGATAAGGTAGACTTTCTTATGACATCTCGAGGTGGTCATGCTCAGTGCCCTCATTCACTAACGAGTATCTATACTCTCGCTTTGGTGTCTCCACACCATAGACTTAAGACTCATCTATCCTAAGAAAGCGATAATAGACCAACCTTTTGGATCGATCACATTCTCATGATGATCCTACGATCGAAAGTAGTTTATGAGTTAGTTATTAAAATTTATTTTTTAAATTTTTAACTTGAAAATATGAATTATCATTATCATTAACTCAAAGGATGTATCACAGACACTTTAAATACACACTATGATAGAAAAAATAATTTTTTTATTAATTTACAGTCAAAATTATAAAATTACCCTTAGAAGTGTATGACAAGTGTTTAGCCAATTTAGCTTCTAGGGCACACATCTAACAAACTCCCACTTAACCTAAAGTCGATTGGCTACAAATCCAAGTCCTATCTTTCTAAGGTGGGCTTCGATCTTCTGCTAGCTTAATGACTTTGTCAGTGGGTTAGCCACATTGTCTGCAGTGTCAACTCTCTTGATCTCAATGTATCCCTTCTTCAGGTAATTGCAGATGAGGTGGTATTGCTGCTCGACATGCTTGGATATTTGGTGAAATCTCGGCTCTATAGCTAGAGCTATGGCACAATTATTATCGCAATACAGAGGAATGACATTTGATAGCATCACTCTGAGCTCTACGATAAATTTTTTATACCAGAATGCCTCCTTTGCAGCCTCCGATGTAGCGATGTACTCTGCTTCTATGGTGGAGTCTGCTATCACCATCTGCTTGAAACTCTTCCAACTGACAGCTCCACCATTATAAATATATAGACTTTCAGATGTCGACTTTCGATCATTTATGTCAGACATAAAATTCAAATCAATATATCCTGGACCTGGAGTTCTCTATTACCAAAAACTAGAAACATATCCTTAGTCCTTCTTAAGTACTTAAGGATACATTTCACAGAAGTCCAATGCTCTTCACCTAGATTCGATGGATACCTGCTCATGACAATCACAGTATGGGCGATATCAGATCGTGTACATAGCATAGCATACATAAGGCTCCTTATTGCCGAAGTATAAGAGATCTTGCTCATGCATTCAATTTCCATAGATGTGCACATCTTGTTGGAAAGATGAATGCCATGTCTAAAAGATACCAATCTTCTCTTAGAGTTTTTCATGCTGAACCTCTTCAGTACCTCCTCTATATACATCTTCTGTGAGAGATCTAGCATCCTATTCAATCCATCTCTATAGATCTTAATTTCTAGAATAAAGAATGCCACTCCTAGATCTTTCTTTGAAAACTCCTTAGATAACCACATCTTGATTATAGTCAACATGGGAATATCATTTTCAATTAGAAGGATGTCATCCACATACAGTATGAGGAAGACAATAGTGCTCCCACTGATCTTTTCGAAAATATGGGGCTCCTCCTCATTTTTAATGAATCCAAATAATTTGATTACATTATTGAAATGAACATTTCAGCTCCAAGATGCTTGCTTAAGTCCATATATGGACCTTTGCAGCTTGCATACCTTATAATCATCATCACTGGATGTGAAACCTAGCAGTTGTTCCATATAGATATCTTTCTCAAGATATCCATTTAAGAATGCCATTTTCACGTCCATCTGTCATATTTCGTAATCGAAATAGGCTGCAACAGCAAGCAATATGCGAATTGATTTGAGCATGGCTATTGACAAAAAAGTATCCTAATAGTCAATGCCTTCGCACTGACTATATCCTTTCGCTATGTGCCTTGCTTTGAATGTCTCTACATTCCTATCGGCACCTATCTTTCTCTTGTAGATCTATTTACATTCAATAGATACTATATCTTTAGGTGGATCTACCAAGGTCCAGAGTTGGTTCGAACATATTGAGTCAATCTCTAACTTTATTATCTCTAACCATTTCTTAGAGTCGATATCTGATATCACCTCATCATAGGTTTTTGGATCATCAACATAAACCCAATTTTTCGTGAGGAACATTTTCTCTACATCCTCTTCAGTAGTACCTAAGTACCTTTTAGGAGGACAAAAAATCCTATTTGATCTACAAGGTGGAGAGGGTAGTGTCTAGGTTGGCTCTAATTGATTAGGTTTCTTAGCTTGTTACTTATCGGAGACCTTCTCCTCGAGCCTTATCTATCTCCCGATGCCAACATCTAGAATAAACTATTTTTTAAAAAAGATGGCATGTCGACTCATAATCACACTATCATCATCTAGAAGATAGAAATAATATTCTAATGACTCTTTAGGATATCCAATAAATCAAGCTCTAAAGGATCTAGACTCTAATTTATCCGTCTATTGTCTCTTGACATATTCTAGACAACTCTAAATTTTAAGATGACTCAGACTTGGTTTCTTACCATACCATATCTCATATGGTGTGGTATGAATGATTTTAGAGAAAATCCTATTCAGTAAATATATAGCGGTCATCAGACTATGTCCCTAAAGAAACTCAGAAAGGTCCGTGAAACTTATCATGGATCGGACCATATCTAATAGATTCCAATTTCTCTATTCTGAAATCCTATTAAGTTGAGACATTCTAGGTGGAGTCCATTAAGAGACCATGCCATTATTCTTAAGATAGTTTAAGAATTTCTAACTAAGGTATTCGCCTCCTCGATCTAATCAAAGAATCTTAATGGGTTTTTCTATTTATTTTTCTACTTCGAGTCTGAATTCCTTGAACTTTTTAAAGGCTTCAAACTTATGTTGCATCAAATATACATACCCATACCTAGATAGATCTTTGGTAAAGGTGGTGAAGTAGACATAATTACCTCTGATAGGCATATCAAATGGGCTGCACACATCTGTGTGCACCAGGATGAGTAGGTATATGGCCCTTTTCCCATGTCCTGCAGAAGGAAGCTTGGTCATTTTGCCATGAAGACATGATTCATAAATCAGATATAACTCAAAAGTCAACGAACTCAATCATCTGGATTTCTTTAATTTGTTAATCTTGTCTTCAGCTATATGACCTAGCCTAAGGTTTCAAAGATACCAAACATTTAGACTATCCCAAGGTCGCTTTGATCCTATGGCATTCATATTTTGCTCTATATTAAAAAAAGAAACATCAATATGTAACTGATAGAGACCATTTATAAGAAAATCATTTGCAATTTTATTTCATTCATGATGAATATTACAATGGTTCTTAAGAAAACTAATTATATAGTCTTCTTGTGCTAAACATGAAATAGAAATCAAATTTCTACTTGCTGCAGGCACATAAAAATAATCTCTAAGAACTAAATCTAATCCTGATGGTAGTTGAAGAGGATAGGTTGGTCACGGCAGCAACTCTTACTCTATTCTCGATGCATAGGATCATCTCACCAACCCTTAGCCTCCTGCTATCCTCAAGATCCTATATAAAAGTGTACAAGTGAGCACTAGAACTAGAGTTAAGCATCCAATTGGATGCAGAAGAAATCATAAGAGGTTAGATTCTATAACGAGCATACCTCTAGAAGGACCTGCCTTCTTATTCTTCAGGCTGGCCAGGTAAAGAGGGTAATTCTGCTTTTAGTGGCTGTCTATGTTGCAATGAAAATATTTTTTCTTGTTAGCAGCCTTCTTCTTTGGCTCTATCTTTTTCTTCTTCCCACCTTCCACCTTCTGCTTCTTCGTGGTCTTCTTTCTCTTTTCAAAAGATTTTCTTTTGGAAGAAGTCCACTCTACAGCAAGCACTGAGCCCTTTGAATCTTTCATAAAGAGCTCAATAGTAACCAGCATGTTCATAAGTTTAGCCAAGATATTTTAAAGTTTATGCATATGGTAGTTCATGATGAACTGTCCATACGCGTCAGTCAAAGATTGCAAAATTATATCAATCAACAAATCCTAATCTAACTTGACACCAAGCTTCTCAAGCTCTTCTAAGTTCTTGATCATCATTAGATAATGATCTTGGACCGACTGCCTATCATGCATCTAAGCCTTAAAAAGTCTTTTAGTGACTTGATATTTGGCTGCGTGACTCTGTTCACCAAACAACTCTTATAGGTGAGCCAATATTTGATGGCTAGTCTTAATGTCTTTATGTTGGCGCTGAAGCTCATCAGACATCGAGCCCAACATGTAATACCTAACTTTATTATCTTCATCCATCCATTTTTCTAGAGATGCTCTCTGATCAGTAGATGGACAGGCTGGTAAAGTGGGAGGATGCTTTTCCAATACATAAGTCAACTTCTCAAAATCCAAGACTCTTTTGAAGTTTCAAAGTCAACCCTTATAGTTGGATTCGATTATTCTATGGATGTTCAGGATACGGGCTAGTGGATTGAACAAAGACATTTTTCTATAGAGAGTCAAAGTTTCTAGTTAGATTTTACAATTAGACTTAATCAATTATTTAGGGTTTTTATTTTTAAATAAATTAGGCTTTTACTATTTACTCGGATCCCTATACTCCCTTGGTAGAGATGCAAAAATCTTTAGGATTATAGATTTCTAGTGGATGGTGCAGTCCCATCGACTGGCTCACCACCTCACCTAATAGTTTTTCATGATGGGTCAACCGATGAGTGGACAAGTCTTGTCTAATGATTCTTTAATCATGGTGCACCCCAACCTAATCTCTAATTCATGAATCTCACCATGTTTAAAATATTGATCAAATCCTTAGTTAAGTTAGACCCATCATTTGTATGAATTGGACTTCTGATTGGGTCTCTCACCATATCCAAAATATTGAGCCCAATTTATCCTCCAATACGTAGCATCCAATGCCTAATAAATATGGTGCCATCTTTTCAGTGCAACTGAACCACTGTATCCAGTCAAGAATAATCAACCCCAGGAAGGACCCGCACATCTACAAAGGTGGAAGATCTTAGACTTAATATTTTGTTAGAAAGATTTAATCTAGGTCTCTTTAAACTTGACTTGACTTGGTCATAATACTTATGACTAACCTAGAGGCATGGGGTGGCTCGAATTGTTAGCCATCTCGAATCAGAACTAGGTTGATATAAAAGGCCAAGTAAGTGATATCGGTGAAAGGGATATGCCATTAACTCAATAAGAACGCATTCAGATCAAGTAGCTTTCAATTAAAAATCAGTCAATCATATCTACCCGACATACCTTAGACACCAAATTATCGAATTAGAACCAATCGAATTTGCCTGCAATCCAAGCTTGAACCACGAAGCCAAATTAGATCTTGACTTGATTGAGTCACATCTCAATATGATTCGATCTTGACCCAGGCTTAATCCTATTATGCTGGTCAATTCTAAGCTTTCTTTGATCCCACCTAACCAACTCTTAATTCAGTTTGATCAACCACTAGACCAAATTAAGCTACCCAAGCTCGAACCCAATTTTATGAAGGTGTCTTAGATCTAAAAATTCATAATTTTAAGATCTAATTAATTTTATAATCTTAATTCTTAATTAAGTTTGGGTTCATGAATAAAACATGTATCAAAATCCTAGGATTTTGTAAAAAATAAGTTTTAATTTTTTTATTAAGGATGAACGCACAGCAACCCTACACATCATAAGAACATCCCATCGAATGGAAGGAGAGGGCCTTTAAACCCTAGTTTATTCTCATAACTGGATGGCTAAGGAGAATGCCTTAATCAAAAATATATTTTCTAAAATAAAATAAGTTAGATCTAAATCATATATCACATATACAATAAAAAATCTAACCTATACATGCCTTGCATACATCTCATGTATCATGACTCAATCAACCATGCATGCTTTCAGATCAGATATATCATATATTGTATCTAAAAATTAGAATTTTAAAATTGATCACAGCAAAATAAAACTATTCTAGACAGTTTAAAAACTATTCTATAACTAGTCTAAGCATGCATCTTTCATATCTAATATGAATAAATTAAAAATTAAAAACTTTATTTTTTATTTTTTAGATCTAATTAAAATAATTATAATATTAAAAAATAAAAATAAAATAAATCTAAAATCATATTTAATCTAATAGATAATATGATTATACTAGACTACATATAGAACTATTCTATTCCTAGTCTAGTCTTGCATCTCATACATTATTGATCTAAATTATGTAATTTTTAATTTTCTAATTTTAGATCTAATCACATCTAATGTGACATCTAAAATCTTTTAATATTAGATTATAAATAAAAATTAAATTAGATCTCAAATAGATCTGAAGATTTGCTAACGTAGCTCTGATACCAGTTGAAGAAAATTTTGATTTTTCGTCATAGGATCATCCAGATCTGATAAGATCTGAGATAGATTTTTCTACAAAAATTACTTTGATCTAATCAAATTTAAGAGTTCTCAGATCTGATTGAGGTAATCTAATAATAAAAATTTAAAATAAAATTAAATTAGATTTAATTTAAGTACCTAATTGGATAATCTAATTATCCTACGATGATCCTGATCGTTCCTGAGGTTTTGGAATGGGCCATGCATGCGCCTGGAGTTAGATGTGTGTTCTAGAAGCTAGACTGACTGACACTTATAATACACTTTTAAGAATAATTTTATAATTTTGATTATAAATTAATAAATGAGTTATTTTCTATCATAGTGTGTATTTAAAGTGTCTGTGATACATCCTTTGAGTTAATGGTAATAACAATTCATATTTTTAAGAGTAGAAAATTTGAGACATGAATTTTGATAATTAACTCATAAATTTCTCTCAACCACAGAATCATCATGAGGATGATGATTAATCCGAAAGATTGGTGTACGATCACTTTCTCAGGATTGATATGTCTTGAGTTTATAGTGTGGAGATACTGGAGCGAGAATACAGGTACTCATTAGAGAATGAGGGCACTGAGCATGACCACCTCGAGCAGTCATAAGAAAGTCTACCTTCTTATCAATGACTGGCTCATTGCTGTAGTGGTGTGTCAGGTTTTTTGACCTAAGATGCATCGACAATTCACCTTGAGGGTGTTATAGTTTGACTACACCATAACTCGATCTCCTAGCCATTCAAAATCCTGAGATGTATATTAGCTATAGCATGTTTGTTGTAGGAATTGGATTACACCAATAGGGGATCTATCTACCTCGGTGGATGAGGAATAGCCCTATGATAATCATGAGATTGAGTCCTTAAGCCCATGGACATGGTAGAGTGAAGATGATAGAAAGAGTTTCTATTAGATTTTCATATTGGACTCGAATCAAATGATTAAATCATATGATGGATATTGGGTTTGGTGAGTTTACCTTAACCCTAATCTAGTCGGGGATCAAGATAGAGGAATCTAATCACACAGGTAGCTGCACCAAGAGGTTCACATTTTGTTATGATGGGTTGCCACCATATATTACTAGGTGTCACTTATAGATTTTGGGAGCAATTAGAATAATTTAGATGATTGATCATTCTAATTATATGAATTAGAAAAGTTCTGATCCATCGAAAGATGTTTCGATGATGTCGATGATAGAGATCGTGACATGTCTCATTACCATACAAAATTGAGCCTAACTAGATCACACAAATAAGGGTTTGAGTTTGGATGTCATTAATTGGACTAACCCAGTTCAATTGATTTGGATTAGATCCAATTAGGTTTAAGAAAATCGTGCTAGCAAACGATTGAGCTTAACATTCTCCTTTTGTAATCATTTTGGTTCATCTTGGCTGAGCCAAATTTATTTGGACTCATTCAAGAACCTTATCTTAGTCTGATTGGAGCTTATCTAGATTAGAAAAGGGTTGTCTTAATTCATTAGATGGATTTAAGATAACACTTGCCAATTCTTGTCACCTGCTAATTCCTGATTTTGGACATAGGTCAACAATTGATCCTGGACATCTGGACATGGGGCCATGTGTCATGTGCCTATAGGAGAGCACTAGGGGCTCCTGTCCTCCTGCTAGAAGAGGCAAGAGAAAGGGTGCATGCCATCCTTAGCATGCATCCCTTGTGGATAAGAGATGGAGTCCCATACAGATTGGACTCCAGGGTTTCATGATGGATTTAAACACCTAGGCGCCAAAGAGTTCTAGTTTATCCAGTGTTGGCACCAACTATGTGGATTTTTAGGGGACTGTCATCTGATTGGATCAGATAATATCATTCCATCAATTAGATTTAGATCTAATTGAATGAAGGCCTCTAATTGGTCGGGATGATTTGGTCCTGCATGGCGTAGTAGGATTTATTTAAACTCTATCGCATCTAGGGTTAGAGAGCTTTTTCTTTTCACCATGTCGCAAGGTTGTCATCCTCTATTCCATGCCTCCCTCTAATCCTCTCTCTCTCTCCTCTCCATGCCCAATGGAGTTGGGCATGGGTTCAAGTGCAATCCAAGGAATAAAGGTGCTTAGATCAGGAAGAAGGCTGCACTATTGAAAGAGATGACCGCTGCTTCTTCAAAGTTGTTTTGAAGAACTTCAAGATTAGATCTAGATCTAATTTTTGAAGAGATGATTTAGATGGAGAAGACCTCCAGATCCTGCTTGAGTAGACACTGATCGAGGCCAGGCATGTGCGTGGCTCCTTCTAGAACCTCAGGATCAATTAGGATCATCATAGGGTAATCTGATTACCCAAAATAAAGATATGAAATTAAATTAGATTTAATTTTATTTTTAATTTTTAATTTTAGATCATTAAGATTAGATTTGAGATATCTCAAATCTAATTTAGATCATAAAAATTTTTTTTAAAATATTACTTAAGATCCAATCAGATCTGAACGATCCTGTGTAAGAAAAATATGATTTTTTCTTCAACTAGTATTAGAGCCAGGTTGGCTATTCAGTGTATCTATTTTAGATCTGATTTAATTTTTATATATGACTTAATATTAATGAATTTTAGATGTCACATTATATGTAATTAGATCTAAAATCAAAAAATTATAAATTTTATGATTTAGATCTATAATGTATGAGATGCATGACTAGACTAGGAATAGAATAGTTCTATGTGTAGTCTAGTACATTCATATTATTAAATTGATTAAATATAATTTTAGATCTAATTTATTTTTATTTTTTTATATTATAATTATTTTAATTAAACTTAAAAAAATAAAAAATAAAATTTTTATTTTTTATTTTGTTCATATGAGATATGAAAGATGCATGCTTAGACTAATTATAGAATAGTTCTATAAAATATCTAGAATAATTTTATTTTTGATATAATCAAATTTAAAATTTTATTTTTTAGATTTAATATATGATATTTTAGATTTGAAAGTATGCAAGTTTAATTTAGTTATGATACATGAGATGTATGCAAAATATATATAAGTTAGATCATTAATTGTATATGCGATATATGATTTAGATCTAACTAGTTTTATAGTAGAAATTATATTTTTGATTAAGACGTTTCCCTTGGCTGTCCGATCATAAGAATAAAATAGGATTTAAAGATCCTCTCCTTCCATTCGATGGGGTGTTCTTATGACGTGTAGGGGTGCTGCACGTTCGTTCTTAATCAGAAATTAAAACTTATTTTTCTGCAAAATCCTAGATCCTGAAATCTTATAATTTTATTACATATTTTATTCATGAATCTAAAAATTAATTAAAAATTAAGATTATAAAATTAATTAGATCTAAAAATTATAAATTTTTAGATCTAAGATATATTCATAAAATTGGGTTTGGGCTTGGGTAGCTCAATTAGGTCTAGTGGTTGATCAAACCGAATCAAGATTTAGTTTGGTAGGATCGAAGAAAGCTTTGATTTGACTAGCTTAATAGGATTATGTCTGGATCAAGATCGAATCACATTGAGATGTGACTCAATTAAGTCAAGACCTAATTTGGCTTCGCAGTTCGAGCCTGGATCATAGGCTAACCCAATAGGTTCTGATTCGATAATTTGGTGTCTAAGGTAAGTCTAGCAGATATGACCAACTGATTTTTAATTGGGAGCTATTTGACCTGAAGGCATTCATATCGAGTTAATGGTATATTCCTTCCACCGATCTCACTTACCTGGCCATTTATGTTGATCCAGTTCTGATTCAAGGTGGCTAATAATTCGAGCCAACCTATGCCATAAGATTAGTCAAAATTGTTGTGACTAAGTCAAGTCAAGTTTAAAGAGATCAAAATTAAATCTTCCTAAGAAAATATTAAGTCTATGATCTTCCACCATTTTAGATATGCGGCTTCTTCTCGGGATTGATTGTTCTTAACTAGATACAGTGGTTCAGTTGCACTGAAAAGATGTAACCATATCTATTAAGCATTGGATGCTATGGGTTGGAGGATTGGTTGGGCTCAATATTTTGGATACGATGAGGTATCCAATCAAAAATTCAATTAATGCAAATGGTGGGTCTGACTTAACTAAAAAGTGGATTAATATTTTGGACATGGTGAGATTCATGAATTAGAGATTAGGTTTGGATGCACCATAATTAGAGAATCATTGGACAAGAGTTGTTCACTCCTCGATTGACCGATCATCAATAACTATTAGGAGAGGTGATGACCGCACCATCCACTAAAAATTAATAATCATTAATATTTTTGCATCTCTACCAAGAAAGTGTAGGGATCCAAGTAAATAGTGAAAGCATAATTTATTTAAAAATAAAATTTTTAAATAAATTGATTAAGTCTAATTATAAAATCTTACTAGAAACTTTGACTCTCTATAAGAAGATGTCTGCGTCCAACCCACTAGCCCATATCCTAGACATCCATAGACTAACTGGACCTAACTACAAGGATTGGCTCCAAAATTTTAGAATTATTTTGGGTTACGAGAAGTTGACTCATGTGTTGGAATAGGATCCTCCCACTTTACCAGTCCATCCATCCACTAATCAGAGAGCGTCTCTTGAAAAGTGAATGGATAAAGATAACAAAGTCGGGTATTACATTTTTGGCTCAATGTCTGATGAACTCCAGCACCAACATGAAGACATTAAGACTAGCTGCTAAATGTTGGCTTACTTGTAAGAGTTGTTTGGTGAACAGAGTCGCATAGCCAAATATCAAGTTACCAAAAGACTGTTTAAGGCTCAGATGCGTGATGGGCAGTCAATCCAAGATCATTATTTGATGATGATCAAGGACTTAGAAGAGCTTGAGAAGCTTGATGTCAAGTTAGATCAGGATCTATAGATTGATATAATTCTACAGTCCTTGACTAATGCGTATGGTCAGTTCATCATGACTACCATATCCAAAACTTCAAAATACCTTAGCTGAGCTCATGAACATGCTGGTTACTATTGAGCTTTCTATGAAAGGTTCTAAAGGCTCAATACTTACTATGGAGCAGACTTTCTCCAAGAAAAAATCTTTTGGAAAGAAGAAGTCCGTGAAGAAGCAGAAGGTGGATGGTGGGAAAGAAAAAGGCAGAGTCAAAGAAGAAGGTCACCGACAAAAAAAATATTTCTATTATAACACTAACGGCCAATGAAAGTAGAATTATCCTTTGTACCTAGCCAGCCTGAAGAACAAGAAGGAGGCAGGTCCTTTTTGAGGTATGCTCGTTATAGAATCTAATCTTAAAGTTTCTTCTACATCCTGTTGGATGCTTGACTCTGATTTTAGTGCTCACTTGTGCACTTTATGCAGGATTTTGAGGATAGCAGGAGGTTGAGGGATAGTGAGATGATCCTATGCATCGAGAATGGAGCAAGAGTTGCTGCTATAGTCGTAGGAACCTACCCTCTGTGATTACTATCAGGATTAGATTTACTTTTTAGGAACTATTTTTATGTGCCTACAACAAACAGGAATTTGATTTCTATTTTATGTTTAGCACAAGAAGGCTATGTAATTAGTTTTCTTAAGGACCATTGTAATATTCTTTATAAAAGAAATAAAATTATAAGTGGTTTCTTTACAAATGGTCTCTATCAGTTACATATTGATGTTTCTTTTTTTAATATCGAGCAAAACATGAATGCCATAGGATCAAAGTGATTTAGGGATAGTCTAAATGATAGGTATCTTTGGCACCTTAGGCTAGGTCATATAGCCAAAGATAGGGTTAACAAATTGAAGAAATCATGGCTATTTAGTTTATTGACTTTCAAGTTATATTTGATTTGTGAATCATGCCTTCATGGTAAAATGACCAAGCTCCCTTTTATAGGACATGGGGAAAGGGTCATGAACCTGCTTGCCCTAGTACATACAAATGTATGCAGCCCATTTGATGTATCGACTAGGGGCAATTATGTCTACTTCATCACCTTTACTGATGATTTGTCTCAGTATGGGTATGCGTATTTGATGCGATACAAGTTTGAAGCTTTAAAAAGTTTAAGAAATTCATACTCGAAGTAGAAAAATAAATAAAAAAAATCTATTAAGGTTCTTCGATCAAATCGAGGATGCGAATATCTTAGTCGAAAATTTCTAGACTATCTTAAGGATAATGGCATAGTCTCTTAGTGGAGTCTACCTAAAATACCTCAACTCAATGAGATTTCAGAATGGAGAAATCAGATCCTATTAGATATGGTCTGATCCATGATGAGCTTCACAGACCTTCCTGAGTTTTTTTGGAGACATAGTCTGATGACCGCTATATATTTACTAAATAGGATTCTCTCTAAGACTGTTCCTACCACACCATATGAGATATGACATGATAAGAAACCAAGTCTGAGTCATCTCAGAATTTGGGATTGTCCGGCCCATATCAAGAGATAATAGGAAGACAAATTAGAGTCTAGGTCCTTTAGAGCTCGATTTATTAGATATCCTAAAGAGTCATTAGGATATTATTTTTATCTTCCGAAAGATCACAATATGATTGTGAGTCGACATGCCATCTTTCTTAAAAAATAATTTTTTCAAGATGGTGGCATCGGAAGATAGATTAGACTTAAGAAGAAAGTATCCAATGAGAAACGAGCTAAGAAATCTATGAAACCTAATCAGATTGAGCCAACCCAAACACTCTCTCCTCCACCTCATAGATTAAGTAGAATTTTTCATCCTCCTGAAGGGTACTTAGGTACTATAGCAGAAGACGTAGAGAAAATGTTCCTCATAGGAAATGGGATTCATGGTGATGATTTCAAAACTTATGATGAGGCGATATCAGATATCGACTTCGAAAAATGGTTAGAGGCAATGAGATCAGAGATTGACACAATGCATTCAAACCAAGTCTGGATCTTGGTAGATCCACCTAAAGGTATAGTACCTATTGGGTGTAAATGGATCTTCAAGAGAAAGATAGGTGCTGATGGAAATGTAGAGACATTCAAAGCAAGGCTCATAGCGAAAGAGTATAGTCAGCACGAAGGCATTGACTATCAAGATACTTTTTCACCAATAGCTATGCTCAAATCCATCTACATATTGCTTGTTGTTGTAGCCTATTTTGATTATAAAATATGATAGATGAATTAGAAAATGCCATTCATAAATAGATATCTTGAGAAAGATATCTATATGGAACAACCACTAGGTTTTACATCCAGTGATAATGATCATAAGGTATGCAAGCTGCAAAGGTCCATATATATACTTAAGCAAGCATCTCGGAGTTGGAATGCTTATTTCAATGATGTAATCAAATCATTTAGATTTATCAAGAACGAGGAGGAGCCCTAGATTTTCAAAAAGGTTAGTGGGAGTACTGTTGTCTTTCCTATACCATATGTAAATGACATCCTCCTAATTGGAAATGATATTTTCATATTGACTACAGTCAAAATGTGGTTATCTAAGGAGTTCACTTTGAAAGATCTAGGAGAGGCATCCTTTATTCGGAGAATTAAGGTCTATAAGGATAGATCGAATAGGATGCTTGGTCTCTTATAGAAAATGTACGTAGAGGAGGTGCTGAAGAGGTTTAGCATGAAAAACTCCAAGAGGGGTTTAGTATCCTTCAGACATGGCATTCATCTCTCCAAGAAGATGTGCCCTAGCACACCTGAGGAGATTGAATGCATGAGCAAGATCTCTTATACTTCAGCAATAGGGAGCATCATGCATGCCATGCTATATACACGACCTGATATTGCCCATGCTATGAGTGTCATAAGCAGGTATCAAACGAATCCAGGCGAAGAACACTGGACTTTTGTGACATGTATCCTTAAGTACTTGGGAAGAACTAAGGATATGTTTCTAGTCTTTGGTAATGGAGAACTCCAGATCTAGGGGTATACAGACTCGAATTTTATATCTAACATAGATGATCGAAAGTCGACATCTGAAAGTCTATTTATTTATTATGATGGAGCTATCAATTAGAAGAGTTCCAAGCAGGTGGTGATAGTAGACTCCATCAAAGAAGTAGAGTACATCGCTGCATCAGAGGCTGCAAAAGAGGCATTTTGGTATAAGAAGTTTACTATAGAGCTTGAAGTGATGCCATAAGATGTCGTCCCTCTGTACTATGATAATAATGGTGCCATATTCCTAGCTAAGAAGCCGAGGTCTCACTAAAAATTTAAGCACATTGAGCGGCGATACCACCTCATTCGTGATTATCTTGAGAAGGAATTCATCGAGGTCAAAAGAGTCGACACTATAGACAATGCAGTTGATCCACTGACAAATCCATTAAGCCAGCAGAAGATCGAAGCCCACCTTGTGAAAATAGGACTTAGATTTATAGCCAATTGGCTTTAGGTCAAGTCGGAGTTTGTTACATGTGTGCCCTAGAAGCCAGATTGGCTAATACTTGTAATACACTTCTAAGGGCAATTTTATAATTTTGACTATAAATTAATAAATGGATTATTTTCTATCATAGTGTGTATTTAAAGCATCTATGATACATCCTCTAAGTTAGTGGTAATGATAAGTCATATTTTCAAGAGTTGAAATTTTAAGACATGAATTTTCATAATTAACTCATAAATTGCTCTTGACCATAGGATCATCACAAGGATGGTGATTAATCTGGAAGGTTGGTGTATGATTATTTTCTTAGGATAGATGTATCTTAAGTCTATGGTGTGGAGACACCAGAGTGAGAGTATAGATACTCGTCAGAGAACGAGGGCACTGAGCATGATCACCTCGAGCGGTCATAAGAAAGTCTACATTCTCATCGATGACTGGCAAATTGCTATAGTGGTGTCTGGTTTTTTGACCTGATGTGCATCGACAGTTCATCTTGAGGGTGTTATAGTTTGACTACACCATAACTAAATCTCCTAACCATTTGGAATCCTAAAGTGTATGTTGACTATAGCATGTTCGTTGTGGGAATTGGATTGCACCAACAGAAGATCTATCTACCTCGGTGGATGAGGAGCAGCCCTATGATAATCATGAGATTGAGTCCTTAAAACCATGGGCATGGTAGAGTGAAGATGATAAAAAGAGTTTATATTAGGTTTTCACATTAGACTCAAATTGAATGATTAATTCATATGATGGATATTGGGTTTGACAAGTTTACCTTAACCCTAATCCAATTGGGGCTCAAGATAGAAGAACCCAATCACACAGGTTGCTACACTGAGAGGATCGCTTTTGATTCTGATGGGTTGCCACCATATACTGTTAGGTGTCACTGATGGATTTTGAAAGCAATTAGAATGATTTAGATGATCGATCATTCTAATTATATGAATCAAAAAAGTTCTGGTCCATCGAATGATGTTTCGATGATGTCGATGATAGAGATCGTGACATGTCTCATTACCATATGAAGCTGAACCTATCTAGGTTACACAAAT
Source organism: Cocos nucifera (assembly GCA_006176705.1). Lineage (NCBI taxonomy): Eukaryota > Viridiplantae > Streptophyta > Magnoliopsida > Arecales > Arecaceae > Cocos > Cocos nucifera. Next base: position 183,291 of record QRFJ01002284.1, on the reverse strand, counting down.
AAGAGTTTGGGTCTGGATATCATCAATTGGACTAATCCAGTTCAATTGATTTGGATTAGATCTAATTAGGTGCAAGAAAATTATGCTAGCACACGATTGAGCCTAATATTCTCCTTTTGTAATCATTTTGGTTCGTCCTAAATTTATTTGGACTTATTCAAAAATCTTATCTTAGTCTAACTGGAGCTTGTCTAGAATAGAAAATAATTATCTTAATCCATTAGATGGATTTAAGACAACACCTGCCAATTCCTGTCAACTGCTAATTTCTATTTTTGGACATAGGTCAACAGTTGACCCTGGACACTTGGACATGGGGCCATGTGTCATGCGCCTATTATTAGATATGTGTGCCCTAGAAGCCAGAATTATAATGATAATAAATAATAACAGCTGACACTTGTAATACACTTCTAGGGGTAAAATTATAATTTTGACTATAAATAATAAAATGGATTATTTTATATCTTAAATGTGTATTTAGTGTCTGTGATATATCCCTTGAGTTAATGATAATGATAATTCTTATTTTTAAGAGTTAAAAATTTAAGACATGAATTTTTGTTATTAACTCATAAAATGCTCCTGACAGTAGTATCATCATGAGGATGGTGACTGATTCAAAAGATTGGTGTACAATCGCTTCTTTATAGCAGATGAGTCTTGAGTCTATGGTGTAGAGACACTGGAGCGAGAGTATAGATATTTGTTAGAGAACGAGGGTACTGAGGGTGACCACCTTGAGCAGTCATAAGAAAGTCTACCTTCTCATCGATGACTAGCTCAAAGCAGTAGTGGTGTGTCTGGTTCTTTGACCTGAGGTGCATCAATAGTTCACCTTGAGGGTGTTATAGTTTAACTACACCATGACTCGATCTCCTAGCCATTTGGAACCCAGAGGTGTATGTTGGCTATAGCATGTTCATTGTAGGAATTTAATTGCACCAAGAGGGAATCTATCTACCTCGGTAGATGAGGAGCAGCCCTATGATAATCATGAGAATCAAGTCCATAAGCCCATGGCCATGATAGAGTGAAATAATAAAAAGAGTTTTTATTAAGATTTTTACATCGAACTTGAATCAAATGATTAAATCATATGACAGAAATTAGGGTTTAACAAGTTCATCTTAATCCTAATCTGATTGGGGCTCAAGATAGAAGAACTTAATCACATAGGTAGTTGCACCGAGAGGTTTATTTTTAGTTTTGATAGGTTGCCACCATATACTGCTAGGTGTCACTGGTGGATTTTGGGAGCAATTAGAATGATTTGAATGATCGATCATTCTAGTTGTCTGAATCAAAAAAGTTCTGATCCATCGGAAGGTATTTTGATGATGTCGATGATAAAAATCATGATATATCCTATTACCATACAAAATTGAACCTAACTACTTCACACAAATGAGAGTTTGGATCTGAATATCATCAATTAGACTAATTCAGTTTAATTGATTTAAATTAGATTCAATTAGGTTCAAGAAAATCGTGCTAGCACATGATTGAGCCTAACGTTCTCCTTCTACAATCATTAAAAGTTTTCTTGACTGAGCTAAATGAGTTTGTGCTCACTCAGATACCTTTACTTGGTTTTACTAGAGCTTGTCTAGATCAGAAAAGGGTTGTCTTAATTTATAAGATAAATTTAAGACAACACCTATTATTTTTCGTCACCTACTAATTCTTGTCTTTTGACTTTGGTCAAACGTTGACCTTTGATACTTAGACATCTGCCCATGTGTCATGCACCCATAGGAGATTTATTTTGGACCAATTAACCTACTAAAAAGTAGATGGACCAGGGGTGCATGCCTAGGGAGGCGTGCGCCCATGGATAGAGGTGCCTGGAGTCCCATACAGATGGGACTCCAGTTACTTTAGGGTATCTACTTAGGTGGCGCTAAGGAATAGACTTTGACCAATCTTAGGCATCATCTAAGGATGATTAAGAGGGGCTCTCATCTGATTGGATCAGATAATGTCATCACACCAATCAAATTTAGATCTGATTGCACGAAGCGACGTGATTGGCCGGGATGATGTGGCACTGCATGGCACAGCAGGGTCTATGAAAACCCTATCTGCACCAAGCTTTAAAGAAGATCTCCAATAACCCATGCCACAAGGTTGCCCCTCTCCCTCGTCCATGCCATCTTCAGGACCCCTCTCTCCTCTCCACGCCCAAGGAGATTTGGGCTTTAGTTTGGTGAGATCCAGGCAAGAGAAAGATGACGAGAAAGGAAGAAGGCAACACTACTACAAGAGACGATTCTAGATCTTCAAAAGAAGTTTTGAAGATCCTCAAAATCAGATCTAGATCTAATATTTGGAGAGGTGATAAAGGATAATGTCTCTAGATTCAGCCTGAGTGGATACCGATAGAGGTCAGGCACTTGCATGGCTAGATCAAGAACCTTAGGCAATCAGCAAGATCATCATAGGGTAATCTGATTATCCAACAAAACGTACAAAATTAAATTAAATTAAATTTATTTTTATTTTATTTTATTAGATCTATAAAATTAGATCTAAAATATCTTAAATCTAATTTGGATTCAAACAAGAAATTTTGAAATATCTCTCTTGATCCAATCAGATCTGAATAAACCTGACCCGAGAAATCTAGATTTTTTCTTCAACTGGTATTAGAGCCAGGTACCTATAATAATTTAGATCTAATTTTAATTTATTTTTGATCTAATAATTAGGTAATTTTAAATGTCACATGAGATGTGATTAGATCTAAAATCAGAAAAAATAAAATTAAATAATTTAGATCTAAGATTTATAAGATGCATGACTAGTTGTAAAATAGAATTATTCTATGTATAGTCTTGCATGATCGTAATTTAATTTAATTAAGTTATAATTTTAGATTAATTTATTTACTTTTTTTTGATGTTATAAATATTATAATAAGATCTGAGAAATAGTAAATAAAATTATTTAATTTTTGATTCATTTGAGATATGATGAATGCATGTTTAGACTAGTTGTAGAATAGTTCTACATAATTATCTAGAATAGAATTTATTTTAATATGATCAATTTAAATTTGATTTTTTAGATAATTATAAGATAATTCAGATCTAAAAACATGCATGATATGATACATGAGATGTATGCAAAACATGTTTAAAGTTAGATCAATTTTTATATATGAGATATATGATGTAGATCTAACTAGTTTTGTAGTCTTATATTTTTGATTAAGGCGATCCCCTTGGCGGTCCGATCATAAGAACAAAGTAGGGTTTAAATGCCCTCTCCTTCCATTCGATGGGGTGTTCTTATGATGTGTAGGGGTGCTGTTCGTTCGTCCTTAATCAGAAATTAAGAACTTATTTTCTGCAAAATTCTAGATCATGAAAACCTAGAATTTTATTTACATGTTTTGTTTGTGAATCCTACACTTAATTAAGAATTAAGATTATGAAATATGTTAGGACTAAAATTGAGAATTTTAGATTTAAGACATATTCATAAAATTGGGTTCGGGCTTGGGTAGCTCAATTAGGTCTAAGCAGTTGATCAAATCGAATCAAGAGTTGATTAAAGGAAATCAACAATGCTTAAATTGACCAGCCTAATAGGACTAAGTCTGGGTCAAGATTGAGTCATGTGAGTGATCAATCAAGCTAAGACCTAATTAGGCTCAGTGGTTAGAGTCTGGATTGTAGGCTAACTCGATTGATTCTAGCTCAAAAATTTGGTGACTAAGGTAAGTTTGGCAGATATGATCAACTGATTTTTAATTGAGAGCTACTCGACTCGAATACATTCTTATCAAGTTAATAGCATATCCCTTCCACCGGTCTCACTTACCTGGCCATCTTTGTTGGCTCAGTTCTGATCTGAGGTGGTCAATAATCCGAGCTAACCCATGCCACTAGGTTAGTCATAATGGTTATGACCATGTCAAGTCTAGTTTAATGAGACCTAGATCAAATCTTCCTAAGAAAAGATTAAGTCTAAGGTCTTCCACCATCATAGATGTGCGGGCCCTTTCCAGGGTTGATTGTTCTTGGCTGGTTATAGTGGTTTAGTTGCATCGAAAAGATGCAACCATGTCTATTAGGCATTGGATGCTATGGGCTGGTGGATGGATTGGGCTTAATATTTTGGATACGGTGAGAGACTCAATTAGAAATCCAATCTGTGCAAATGGTGGGTCTGACTTAACTAAAAAATGGATCAATATTTTGGATACGATGAGATTCATGAATTAGAGATCAAGTTTGGGTGCACCATGATTAGAGAATCATTGAACAAGAGTTGTTCACTCATTGGCTAACCCATCACCAATAACTGTTAGGTAAGGTGATGAGTCAGTTGGTGGGACCGACCATCCACTAGAAATCATTAATTATGAAGATTATTGCATCTCTTCAAAGGAAGTGTAGGGATCCAAGAAAATAGTGGAAGCTAATTTGTTTAAAAATAAAACCCCTAAACAAATTGGTCAAGTCTTAATTACGATATCTAACTAAAAACTTTGACTCTCTACAAGAAAATATCTACATCCAACCCACTAGCACGAATCCTGGATACACATAAACTGACCAGATCTAATTACAAAGATTGGCTCTGAAACATCAAAATCATTTTGGATTTTAAAAAGTTAACTCATGTATTGAATCAGGACCCTTCCACCTTACCAGCTTATCCATTCACCGAATAGAGAGCATCTCTTAATAAGTGGACGGACAAAGATAACAAGACCAGATACTACATGTTGGGCTCGATATCTGATGAGCTTTAGCACCAACATGAAGATATCAAGATTGCCCGCCAAATGTTGGCTTACCTATAAGAGATGTTTGGTGAATAGAGTCCCGCAGTGAAGTATCAAGTCACAAAATGACTATTCAAGGCTAAAATATGCGATGGGCTGTCAGTCCAAGATCATTATCTGATGATGATCAAGAATTTAGAAGAGCTTGAAAAGCTCGAAGTGAAGTTGGACCTGGATCTGCAGAATGATATAATTCTACAATCTTTGACTGATGCATATGGACAGTTCATCATGAACTACTATATGCATAAACTTCAAAATTTTTTGGCCAAACTTATGAACATGCTAGTTACTGCTGAGCTTTCTATGAAAGATTCTAAAGGCTCAATGCTTGCTATGGAATGAATTTCTTCCAAGAGAAAGTCTTTTGGAAAGAAGAAGAAGTCTGTGAAAAAGCAGAAGGTGGAAGGAGGAAAGAAGAAAAAGGCAGAGCTAAAAAAGAAGATCGCTGACAAAGAAAAGTATTTCCATTGCACCAATGACGGCCACTAAAAGCGGAATTGCCCTACTTACCTAGCCATCCTAAAGAATAAGAAGGAGGTAGGTCCTTCTGAAGGTATGCTCATTATTGAGTCTAACCTTACGGTTTCTTCTGCATCTAGTTGGATGCTTGACTCTGGTTCTAGTGCTCATTTGTGCACTTTCATGTAGAATCTTGAGGATAGTAGGAGGCTGAGAGATGGTGAGATGATCCTACGTGTTGGAAATGGAGCAAGAGTTGCTGCCATAGTTGTGGGAACATATTCTCTTCGACTACCATCTGGTTTAGACTTAGTATTAAAAGATTATTATTATGTGCCTACAACAAGTAGGAATTTGATTTCAGTTTCATGCCTAGCACTAGAAGGCTATGTAATTAGTTTTCTTAAGGACCATTGTAACATTTTTTATGAAAAAAATAAAATTGCAAGTGATTTTCTTATTAACGATCTTTACTAGTTACATATTGATGTATCTATTTTTAATATCGAGCAAAATGTGAATGCCATGAAATGACCTAGGGATAGTCCAAATGATAGGTACCTATGGCACCTAAGACTAGTTCATATAGTAGAAGATAAAGTTAACAAATTGGAGAAAATCGGGCTATTGAGTCCGTTGACTTTTAGGTCATATCCAATTTGTGAATCTTATCTTCATAATAAAATGACTAAGCTTCCTTTTGTAGGACATGGGAAAAAGGCCACAGATCTTCTTGCCCTAGTACATACTGATATGTGTGGCCCATTTGATGTCCCGATTAGAGGCAACTTTGTCTACTTCATAATCTTTACTGATGATTTATCTAGGTATGGGTATGTGTATCTTATGACACATAAGTCTGAAGCTTTTGAAAAGTTCAAAAAATTTAGATATGAAGTAGAAAAATAAACTGGAAAATCCATTAAGGTTCTTTGATCAGATCGAGGAGGTGAATACCTTAGTTGGAAATTCCTGGACTATCTAAAGAAAAATGGCATAGTCTCTCAATGGACTCCTCCTGGAACACCTCAACTCAATGGGATTTCAGAATGGAGGAATCGGACCCTATTAGATATGGTCCGATCTATGATGAGCTTCACAGACCTCCATGATTTTCTTTAGGGACACTATTTGTTAACTGCAATATATTTACTAAATAGGGTTTCTTCTAAAATCATTCCTACCATACCGTATGAGATATGACATGATAAAAAACTAAGTCTGAGTCATCTCAGAATTTGGGATTGTCTGGCTCATGTCAAAAGACAACAAGCGGACAAGTTAGACTTTAGGTCCTTTAGAGCTTGATTTATAGGATATCCTAAAGAGTCATTAGGATATTATTTCTACATTCTAAAAGATCACAATGTGATTGTGAGTCATCATACCATCTTTCTTGAAAAATAGTTTATTCAAGATAGTGGCATTGGAAAGTAGATCAAGCTCGATGAGAAAGTGTCACAAGAGCAACGAGCTAAGGACCAAATGGAACCAAATTAGGTTGAGCCAATACAATCACTACCTCCTCCACCTCATAGATTGAAAAGGATTTTCCATCCCCCTGAGAGGTACTTAGGTACTATTCAGAGGAAATAAAGGAAATATTTCTCGTAGGCAATGGGGTTTATGGTGATGATCCCAAAATCTATAACAAGGCAATTTCGAATATTGACTCTGAGAAATGGTTAGAGGCAATGAAGTCAGAAATTGACTCGATGCACTTGAACCAAGTCTGAACCTTGGTAAATCCACCAGAAGATATAGTATCTATTGGGTGTAAATAGATCTACAAGAGAAAGATTGGTGCAGATGGGAATATGGAGACATTCAAAGCTAGATTAGTGGTAAAAGGATATAGTCAACGTGAAGGCATTGACTATCAGGATACCTTTTTGCTAGTAGCTATGCTAAAATCCATTCGCACATTGCTTGTTATTGCAACCTATTTCAATTATGAAATATGACAAATGGATGTGAAAACGACATTCTTAAATGGATATCTTGAGGAAAATATCTATATGGAACAGCCACTAGGTTTCACATCCAATGAAACTGATCATAAGGTATGCAAGCTGTAAAGGTCCATATATGGACTTAAGTAAGCATCTCGGAGCTGGAATACTCGTTTCAATGATGTGATTAACTTATTTGGTTTCATCAAGAATGAGGAGGAACTATGTATTTTCAAAAAGGTTAGTGAGAGCGCTGTTGTCTTCCTCATATTGTACGTGGATGATATCCTCCTTATTGGGAATGATATTCCCATATTGACCATAGTTAAAATGTGGTTATCCAAAGAATTCTCCATGAAAGATCTAGGAGAAGCATCCTTTATTCTAGGAATTAAGGTCTATTGAGATAGATCGAATAGGATGCTAGGACTTTCACAGAAGATGTACATAGAGGAAGTGCTAAAGAGGTTTAGCATGGAAAACTCTAAGAGGGGTTTGGTACCCTTGAGACATGGCATTCATCTTTCTAAGAAGATGTGCCCTAGCACACCTGAGAAAATAGGATGCATGAGCAAGATCCCTTACGCTTCGACGATAAGGAGCCTCATATATGCCATGTTATGTACATGACCTGATATTGCCCATGCTGTGAGTGTCACCAGCAGATATCAGTCGAATCCAGGTGAAGAACACTGGACTTCTATGAAATGTATTCTTAAGTACTTGAGAAGAACTAAGGATTTGTTGTTGGTTTTTGGTAATGGAGAACTTTAAGTACAAGGATATACAGACTCAAATTTTATGTTTGATGAAGATGATCGAAAGTCAACATCTGGGAGTCTATTTGTGTGTAATGATGGAGCTATCAATTAGAAGAGTTCCAAGCAGATAGTGATAGCTGATTCCACCATGGAAGCAGAATACATCGCTGCGTCAGAAGCTGTGAATGAGGCATTCTGGTATAAGAAGTTTGCCATAGAGATAAGAGTAATACCATTAGATGTCATTCCTCTATACTGCGATAACAATGACGCCATAGCCCTTGCTAAGGAGTTGAGGTCTCACCAGAAGTCCAAGCACATCGAGCTGCAATACCACCTTATCCGCGATTATCTCAACAAGGATTACGTCGAGGTCAAGAGAGTTGACTCCATAAATAATGTGATGGATCCACTCACAAAGTCGTTGGGCCAGCAGAAGATTGAAGCCCATCTTAAGAAGATGGAACTTAGATTTGTAGCCAATTAGCTTTAGGTCAAGTGAGAGTTTGTTAGATATGTATGCCCTAGAAGTCAGAATTGACTGACACTTATAATATACTTCTAGGAGCAAAATTATAATTTTGACTATAAATAATAAAATAAATTATTTTTTATCACAAATGTATATTTAGTGTCTGTGATACATTCCTTGAGTTAATGGTAATGATAATTCTTATTTTCAAGAGTTAAAAATTTATGACATGAATTTTTGTTATTAACTCATAAAATACTCCCGACCTAGGATCATCATGAGGATGGTGACTGATCTGAAAGGTTAATGTATAATCGCTTCTTTATAGTAGATGAGTCTTGAGTCTATGGTGTAGAGATATCGGAGCGAGAGTACAGGTACTCATTAGAGAACGAGGGCACTGAGCATGACCACCTCAAGCAGTCATAAGGAAGTCTACCTTCTCATTGATGACTGGCTCGAACCTGCAGTGGTGTGTCTGGTTCTTTGACCTGAGGTGCATCGATAGTTCTCCTTGAGGGTATTATAGTTTGACTACACCATGACTTGGTCTCCTAGCCATTCAGAATCCTGAGATGTATGTTGGCTATAGCATATTCATTGTAGGAATTGGATTTCACCAAGAGAGAATCTATCTACCTCAGTAGATGAGGAGCAGCCCTATGATGATCATGAGAATCAAGTCCACAAGCCCATGGCCATGGCAGAGTGAAATAATAGAAAGAGTTTCTATTAAGATTTTCACATTGGACTTGAATCAAATGATTAAATCATATGATAGAAATTAGGGTTTCACGAGTTCACCTTAACCCTAATCTGATCGGAGCTCAAGATAGAAGAACTTAATCACATAGGTAGCTACACCGAGAGGTTCACTTTTAGTTTTGATGGGTTTCCACCATATACTACTAGGTGTCACTGGTGAATTTTGGGAGGAATTAGAATGATTTGGATGATCGATCATTCTAGTTGTCTGAATCAAAAAAGTTCTGATTCATCGAAAGGTGTTTTGATGATATCGATGATAGAGATCATGACATATCCCATTACCATATAGAACTGAACCTAACTAGATCATACAAATAAGGGTTTGGATCTGGATATCATCAATTGGACTAACCTAGTTCAATTGATTTGAATTAGATTCAATTAGGTTTAAGAAAATCGTGCTGGCACACGATTGAGCCTAATGTTCTTCTTCTACAATCATTAAAAGTTGTCTCGACTGAGCCAAATGAGTCTGTGCTCACTCAGGTACCTTTACTTGGTTTGACTGAAGCTTGTTCAGGTCAAAAAAGGATTGTCTTAATTTATGAGATAAATTTGAGACAACACCTACCATTTTCCGTCACCTACTAATTCTTGTCTTTTGACTTTGGTCAAACATTGACCTTTGACACTTAGACATTTGCCCATGTGTCATGCACCCATAGAAGATTTATTTTGGACCAATCAACTTGCTAATAAATAGGTGGACCAGAGGTGCATGCCTAGGGAGGCGTGAGCCCATGGATAGAGGCACCTGGAGTCCCATACAAATGGGACTCTAGTTACTTCAAGGTATCTACTTAGGTGGCACCAAGGAATAGACTTTGACCAATCTTAGGCACCATCTAAGGATGATTAAGAGGGATGCTCATTTGATTTGATTAGGTGATGTCATCTTGCCATTCAAATTTAGATTTGATTGCACAAAGTGACATGATTGGTCGGGATGATGTGGCACTGCATGGCGCAGTAGGGTCTACAAAAATCTATCTATGCCAAGCTTTAAAGAAGATCTCTAATAGTTCATATCACAAGGCTACTGCTCTTTCTCCTCCATGCCATCTTCAGGTCCCCTCTCTCCTGTCCATGCCCAAGGGGATTTAGGCTCCAGTTTGGTACGATCCAGGCAAGAGAAAGGTGTCGAGAAAGGAAGAAGGCAGCACTACTGCAAGAGATGATTCCAGATCTTCAAAAGGAGTTTTAAAGATTCTCTAAATTAGATCTAGATCTGATATTTGGAGAGGTGATAAAGAAGAAGAAGATCTTCAGATTTAGCCTGAGTGGATAATGGTAGAGGCCAAGCACTTGTGTGGCTAGATCCAGAACCTCAGATAATCAGTAGGATCATCATAGGATAATCTGATTACCCAACAAAAGGTACAAAATTAAATTAGATTTAATTTATTTTTATTTTATTTTATTAGATCTATAAAATTAGATCTAAAATATCTCAGATCTAATTTATATTCAAAAATTTTTTTTTTGAAATATCTCTCTTGATCCAATCAGATCTGAACGAACTTGACCAAGGAAATCTGGATTTTCCCTTCACCTATAGGATAGCACCTAGGGCTCTTGTTGTTGGAAAATGTGTTCCAAAGCCAATCATCAGCCTATTGATGGTTGAGCTTATTATAATTATAATTGATTCATTAATAAATAAAATATATTTTTTGTATTTTTCATCGTAAAGTTTTCATCTTCTAACGAACTCCATTATTATGATGAAGTTCTTAGGATTATTTAGCTTCGATAAAGAGAGGATTTATTGATTAGTCCATAAATCTATTCATGACCAAATGATAGGCTGTTAATTAGGATGACAGCGTCTATCGAGCATAGGTTGCTGTATGCCATATAGGTTGATTGTCCTCTTAAGCAAGAAGTGTGGAGATACTAGTATGGCATACAGGTGAGATGTATGGGTACATCGTTATTGAACTTGACCAACTCCAGAGCATTCTGCTATCGAGAATGTCTCTGATGGGATATAGGTATAAGTATCTCTTAGACTTGAGATCACCTCAGTGATTTGTAAGTAACTCACTGTGCTTTGGTATCAGATTAACTGAATTTCTAATTTAGTAACAAAAGATTTTTGGGCATAGTCAAGTACTTGCGAAGTCAAAGTATGATCAAGATGGGATTGACCACTCCAAGAGTTGGAGAATAATGTATCATTGTATTTCAATATAGCAAAACCTTAGCCAGGATAATCCATCAGATGGATTTAATATTTTGAAATACAATGTGGACAACCTGATTAGAGTTGACAGTTGAACTCTGAGGTGTCCTATGAGCATATTGGTCAAGGGGATGAATTATATGGAAACTATATCCGCATGGGTTCTAAAGATGTTGTTCTATACATTTGACCTATTCGACCGTCGGGTATCATTGCTAGATGGTTACTTCGATTGATACAAAAATATATTATTATGCTACTGGCTTAGGTTTGGACCTATAAGGTCACACACATTAAAGCTCATGATCTGATCGGATGGTTGATCAATGATTGAGAATCGTTCTAGGGTTAAACAATCAATACGAATGATGTTTAACCTAGTGCAAGCATTGTAGGAAGATTGATTAGTAATTTGATTGCTAATTAGCTTAATTTGATTAAGTCAAAGGGTTAATATTAAGTATAATTAAATGTAATTTAATTAGATTTAGTTTGGACTTAATTGAATCAAGTTCAATTGGTTTATTGGATAAGCCAAGTGCAAGAAAAAACTAGTCCTAGTTCAACTAGGACTTGGGTCAACCCAATTTTCTAATTTGATTAAAAAATTAAATTAAAATTAAATTAAATTTTATCTTATTTAATTAAATATTTAATTGGGTTATGACTTAATTTAATTTAATTTAATTAATTTTGGTTTAATTTCATTTAAGAAATCATTTCGACCAAGTCATAGATGGAATCCTAGTAAGACTAGAATTCCACCTTGTGCCATCTAAGCCCCTCACACCCATGCCCTACCCCTCCTTCTCTTTTTTTTTGGGTATGACAAAAATCCTTCTCCCTGGCATTCTAACACATGCCCTCCTCTCCTCTCTTTCTCATACGAAAATTTGGTGGTTGACTAAGTCAAAAGGAGAAGTTAATTTTGGATTCTATAGAATAGAATCCTTATAAACCAAAACACCTCCTTCCAAAAGGTGCCACCCCCTCTTCTATTTTTTCTCTAAATTTCATTGTAAAAGAAGAATCTTTTGTGCATCCTTCCTTACTGGTCCATGCCAAATGTTTTGGAGGAGGCACCTTGCACACCCCCTTGTCTTGCCCTGTTTGACCTTTCCTTATCTAGTTTTTGACCTAGACAAGAACTCTTTTATTCATATTTATTTAGGATGAATTTTGACTTGATAATTTCATGGAATACAGATTTTTGAGTGGGCTTTTATGTATGTGAAAATAAAAGGGAGAGGATCTTTGGGCATTGGGGTTCCATAGATACCAAACTAGGTGTCTAGGTGAGAGCAAAGAGAAGAAGAAGAGGGTCCTCTTCCAGGGTTGCTATGTTCATCATCTTCCTTCCTTCTTCCTTGGGTTTTCTAGGAGAGTCCTAGATCTAAAATCTCTTCTCCACCTTCTCATCTTTGGAAGAATCTAAATCCAGAAGGAGGCATCTAATCGACCATCAAAGAAAGATCAGCACCGTACTAGCATACTATGTTGATTTCCTGCATTGGGATTTCTAATCGTGCTCGTGGGCTCGTGTGGATGACTCCTAGAGCTCGGATGCATGTGTGGCTCACAACTTCATCCTCAAGCCCTAATTAAAAAGTTAGAACATCTAACTTCCATAGATAATGGATCTGATCTACTAGTTTCATAGCTACATTAGATGTAGTATTGCAACATGTTGATGAGATCAACATATTAATCTTATTTTTATGTTTTTAATTTTTGATTTAATATCATGCTTTGATCATATAATAAATCTTAGATCTATGATATTTTTATATTTATTAAATAAATATTTAATTATTTAAGTCTTTCACTGCCTAATTTTGAAAAAGTTTCAAGATCTATCCTGAAACTCTAGATCTGGTTTCTTTAATTGGTATCAAAGCAAGGTTCTTATTACATGATTTTCTTAAGCATGTTTAGATTATTTATTAGATTAGATCTAATTTATAATATAATAATTAAATCTAAAATTAAAAATTTAGATCTCACGAACTGCTATAAGGTTGTCCTTCTTTAAGGTTTATCCCTTACAGTGAAAAGGTTGTCCTAGTTCATGATGATCTATTTTTAATCATAAATTTATTAAATTTAATCTAATTATATTTATTATTTAATAAATTTAAAATAATTTTAGAGTTGAAAATAAAGTTTTTAGATTGTACGGACTACTATAAGGTTTACCCCTTACCATGAAAAGGTTGTCCTAGTATGTACTGATCTAAAATATTGATCATAAAATTTTAGATTAGATCTAAGAGATTTTATGATCTAATTAAAAGTATTTTAATTTAATTTTAATCATCATAAATATGTTAGATTTGATCTAAGTTGATTTATGATTGATTGGTGTTGACTATTTCAATTACATGAACCTGTTTAGATTAGATCTAAAGTAGATTCATGTTTATGTTACTTGTATTTTGATTATGAATCAAATATGAAACTTGGTTGATAGAACCATATTGTAAAAATATTTTACAAATATGAAAATTATTTTCAAAAATCCGAACCCCAACCCTCTACCCAAAATTTAATTAAGAATTAAAAAGTTATTTGATTAGGATCTAGAATTATAAATTGAAGATCCTAAGATACAAATCATAACACATTGGGTTAAATGGGTTAGTGGAGATTAGGTCCATTAATTAGGTTAGACCTAGGGTTAGATTAAAGTATGGACTTAATTAGAGAATTGGCTGAATCTAATCAATTATTGTCTTAGATTAGGTCAAGGATTTTCTAGATCAATTATCATAGTTGTAGTTGGTCGAGTCCATGTCTTTAGCGAGATCCAAAATGGACTTGATTCTTGGCTATGAGGTCCAGCATGAACTGTTAGGTTGATCTAATTGAAACTAATTAAATCAGTTAGTGTCTAAGGTAAACTAGATCGGTGGTCTTTAATTAGCAGTCCACTTACCTGGCCATTTCTGATGGTGTCTAAGGCATGCTTTGATAGACCCTCCCATCGATCAAACTCATCTGGCATCTTGGTGAAATTATATTTTGATCGGATCATTGACTATTCAAGCTAACCCATATTAGCTAGAAAAATCAGTATGACTAATTTAGGTACTCCTTGACTAGCCTATTAATGGTCTTCCTTAAGCTGACTTAGTGAAGTCGGTGGGAGAATCATGATAAGCTGGTTCATCTAACCTTCCCTCTTCTTTAAAAGTTAAATTCTCTTAAATTTTTAGGTCCTTAAAATGAATTAGTTATGGTGATAACTAGATCATGGCCTCCTATTAAGTGGATGATAATGGGTCCATTAGTTGGATAATCATTGGAGGCCCATAGAATTGGTGCTTATCTGCTAATGAAATTATCATTCATAATATAATTTCTTGGATGCGTCTCTCTAAATGATGGTTAGATTGACCAACCATAGTTGGGCTTAATCATTCATTAGTTAGATGGACCAAGTATGATTATGTTAATGGTTGGACCTAATCGGAACATTCAGTGTACGCCCTAGCCTACTGAAAAGATACCTGGGGCAAATTTAAATTACTAAAAATTATTTGGAGAAATAATTGATTATGAACCTATCCTTAGATGTACATGGGTTGACCAATAATAGTTGGACGTGTGAAGTCTATGGATTCTAGTACCCACTAAGAAATTAGGGTAATTCCTCGAATTGGAGATAGAGGCTGTCAATTTGAATAAAATAGTGGAAGAAACCTTTTGATTAAAGTCCAAATCTTTAGATTTAATGAATCAATTACTAATTAGGCTTTTGGTTCTCTTTTATGTAGCTAAACCCAAACTATAATTGTTCCATTCACTGTTAGATAATGATTAACTTATGGGACCCAACTACGATAATAAGTATCGAAAGTTGAATGTTGTTCACCAGCATGAAGTGATTTATGCTGGGGCCTCTATGCCCAATTTAAATATAAGATCCAAGAATAATCTAGATCAGGCAGAGTGCTTTCATTGTAAGAAGTAGGGGCATTGGAAGAGGAATTGTCCTCAGTGTCGTGATTCCCATGACCCCAACAGGCTGAATAAGAGAGATGAGCAAGTAGTTGCTGATCAAGGATGTTATATGACAACACCTTATAATTTTTCTATTTGTGATACTTCTACTTGGATATTGGATACTGAAAGTCTAGTCCATATTTGCAAGATGTTCAAAGGACTTCAAATTAGTAGGAGATTTGAGAATAATGAGCGATTCCTGAATGTTGGAGATGGAAGGTCTGTTCCAGTTCTGGCTTTGGGAATAGTTCAACTTATTCTCAATACTAATATCATTTCTTTAAATGAATGTCTTATTGTCCTTCCTTTTTGATGAATATAATCTCTATTAGCCTTTTGGCCAAAGATGGTTATCATTTATCTATGAAGGAAGATTATTGTGACATTATTATGAATAATGTTACAATAATGCAAGGATAATAAAGAAATGGTATTTATATTTTATCACAATCTGTGAGTGTAATGTATACTTCTAGAAAATATCCTAGATTAGATAATGTCTTTGATATCTACCTAAGGCACTGTAGACTAGGTTACATTAAGAAAAATAGGATAAACAGGTTGACCCAAGAGGGAATCCTTGAAGTTGGTGGTTGTGAATTACTTCCAACTTGTGAGTTCTGTCTTCTTGAAAAAATGACCAAGTTATCTTTTACTGAAAAAGCTGAGAGAGCTACTGAGCTCTTAGGTCTAGTACATACTGATATATATGGAACATAAGCACAAGTATCAAAGATGGATATGTCTACTTTATCACTTTCATAGATGATCTAACTAGATATAGATATATCTATTTGATGAAACATAAGTCAGATTCATTTGAAATGTTCAACAGATTCCGAAGCGAAGTAGAAAAATAAACTAAAAAGAATATTAAAACTCTTCGATCAGATCGATGAGGTGAATATCTATTCAGTGAGTTCTTGACATATCTAGGAGAGAATGGGATTCTCTCATAGTGGACTCTTCCTAGCACACCACAGCATAATGGTG
Source organism: Cocos nucifera (assembly GCA_006176705.1). Lineage (NCBI taxonomy): Eukaryota > Viridiplantae > Streptophyta > Magnoliopsida > Arecales > Arecaceae > Cocos > Cocos nucifera. Next base: position 166,895 of record QRFJ01002284.1, on the reverse strand, counting down.
TATCAAAAAGGAGAAATCAAACCTTATTAGATATGGTTTGATCTATGATGGGATTTTCTAGTTTGCTTGTTTCATTTTGGGGTTATGCTTTTGAGATTGCATGTTATATATTGAACAATGTATCGAGTAAATCCATCATAAAGACTCCATATGAGATATGGACTGGGCGTAGGCCTACACTCTCTCACCTATGGGTTTGGGGTTGTTTGGCTTATGTCAAACATTTGCATACAGATAAGCTTGGACCCTGTTCTGATAAATGCATGTTTATAGGGTATTCCAAAGAAAGTAAGGATTACTATTTCTACCATACTGATGAATAAATGGTGTTCGTCAGCCTTAAGATAATCTTTTTGGAAAAGAAATTCCTTGGTGAAGGAACTATTGCCTTTAAGATTGAACTTGATGAAGTTCAACAAGTAGAAAAATTAACACCTATAGCTGAACCTGAGTCGAATTTGATTAGATCAAATATAGAGCCTAATGTACCTGCACCATTAAGGAGATTTGATAGAGTACCGCATCATCTGGATAGATACTATGATTTCTTGGTCTAAGACGGTGATCCCATCAAACTCGATGAGAATGATGTAGATTAGATCACCTATATGGATGCTATGCAGAGATCTGATTTCGAAAAATGGCTTGAGACCATGAAATCAAAAATAGAGTCCATGAAGATCAACGATGTGTGGATATTGGTTGACCCATTTGAAGGGGTTAAATTCATTGGATGTAAATGGGTTTTCAAAAGAAAAAGAGGCGCAGACGGAAAGATGGAGACCTATAAAGCCCGTCTAGTTGCCAAGGGATATCATCAACGTTATGGTATTGACATGATGAGATATTTTTTCCTATGGCAATGCTCAAATCCATTCGGATTATGCTAGCAATTGCTGTCCATCTGGACTTTGAGATCTGGTAGATGGATGTGAAGATAGCTTTCCTAAATGGAGAGTTGATTGAAGAGGTGTATATGATACAATCTAAGAAATTCATGTCCACAGATGAGTCCAAAGTGTGCAGGCTTCAAAGGTTCATTTATGGACTAAAGCAGGCATCTCGGAGTTGAAACATGTATTTTGATAAAGTAATCAAAACATATAGCTTCATTAAGAATGGAGAAAAATTCTGTATTTATAAATGGGCAAATGGTCCAGCAGTAGTATTTCTTATCGTATACATGGATGACATTGTCTTAATCGATAATAACATTCTCACAACATGGGAAATAAAAGTCTGGTTGTCATCATAATTCTCCATGAAGGACTTGGGTGAAGTATCCTACATCCTCGAGATGAAGATCTATAAAGATAGATCTAAAAGGATGCTTGAGTTATCGCAGTCCACGTACATAGATACTATGCTAAAGAGGTTCAGCATGGAGAATTTCAAAAAGGGCTATCTCCCGATAGGCCATGAAATTTTTCTCTCTAAGAAGAATTGTCCAACAACTCCTAAAGAGAGAGAGAGTATAAGTAGAGTCCCATATGCTTCGATAGTAAAATCTATCATATATGCTATGATATGTACGAGATCTGACATAGCATACTCACTTGGAGTAGTGAGTAGATACCAGTCTGACCCTGGAGAAAATCACTGAAAAGTGGTTAAAACCATCCTTATGTATTTGAAAAATACTAAGGACCAATGGTTGGTTTATGGAGAGTCAGATATTAAACTTATGGAATTTACAGACTCCAGCTTTCAATTTGACCATGATGACAGCAAAAGCATGTCGGGATATATCTTTACTCTAAATGGTAGAGCTATCTACTGAAAGAGTTCTAAGCAGCATACTATGGCAGACTCAGTTTGCGAAGCAAAGTACATCGCAGCATCAGATGCCATGAAGGAAGCTATGTGGCTAAAGAAGTTTGTCACCGAGTTCGGAGTAGCACACTCTCTTGATGGTCCAATCCTGCTATACTATGACAACACTGGAGCCATTGCTCAAGCAAAAGAACCGAAGGCACACTAGTGAACAAAGCACATTCTACGCTGCTTTCACCTAATTCGAGAGATCATGGATAGAGATGACATCGATCTTCAGAAGATTGACGAAAATGAGAATCTGACCAATCCTTTCACTAAAGCCTTGGCGATAAAGGAGTTCGACAACCACAAGTCGAAGATGGATATTAGATATTGTGCCAAGTGGCTTTAAGATAAGTGGAAGTTATTGAAAAATATGTCCTAAAGTCAATCATCAGTTTGTTGATGGTTGAGCTTATTATAATTATAATTAATTTATTAATAAATAAAATATATTTTTGATATTTTTCATCATAAAGTTATCATCTTCTAATGAACTTCATTATTATGATGAAGTTCTTAGGACTATTTAGTTTCAATAAAGAGAGGATTTATCGATTAGTCCTTAAATCTGTTCACGACCAAATGATAGGCTGTTAATTAGGATGATAGTGTCCATCAAGCATAGGTCACTGTATGCCATATAGATTGATTGTTCTCTTAACTAAGAAGTGTGGAGATACTGGTATGGTATACAGGTGTGATGTATGGGTACATCATCATTGAACATAACCAACTTCAGAGCATTCTGCTATCGAGAATATCTCTAATGGGATATAGGTATAAGTATCCATTAGACTTGAGATCACCTCAATGACTTGCAGGCAACTCACTGTGCTTTGGTACCGAACTAACTAAATTTCTAATTCAGTAACGGAAGACTTCTGGGCATAATCAAGTACTTGCAAAGTCAGAGTGTGATCAAGATGGGATTGACCACTCCAAGAGTTGTAGAATAATGTATCACTATATTTCAATATAGCAAAATCTTGGCCAGGGTAATCCATCATATGGATTTGATATTTTGAAATACAATGTGGACAACCTGATCAAAATTGATAGTTGAACTCTGAGGTGTCCTACGAGCATATTGGTCAAGGAGATGAATTATATGGAAACTATATCTACATGGATTCTAAGGATGTTGTTTTATACATTCAACCTATCCGGCCATCTGGTACCATTGTTAGATGGTTACTTTGATTGATACAAGAATCTATTCCTGGCTATCGAGGTTCAAACCTATGAGGACACACAATTAGAGCTCACAATCTGATCGGATGGTTGATCAACAATTGAGAATCGTTCTAGGGTTAAACAATCAATACGATTAATGTTTAACCTAGTGCAAGCATTGCAGGAAGATTGATTAGCAATTTGATTGCTAATTGGCTTAATTTGATTAAGCCAAAGGGCTAAGATTAAGTTTAATTAAATATAATTTAATTAAATTTGGTTTGGGCTTGATTGAATCAAGTCCATTTGGTTTATTGGATAAGCTAAGTGCAAGGAAAAACTAGTTCTAATTCGACTAGAACTTAGGTCAACCCAATTTCCTAATTTGATTAGAAAATTAAATCAAAATTAAATTAAATTTAATCTAATTTAATTAAATTTTTAATTGGGTTAGGATCTAATTTAATTTGGTTGAATTGATTTTGGTTTAATTTAGTTTAAGAAACCATTTGACCAAGTCATAGATGGAATCCTAGTAAGACTAGGATTCCACCATGCGCCATCTAAGCCCCTCACGCCCACGCCCTCCTATGTTTTTTTTTGTGCAACAAAAATCCTTCTCCCTGGCATACTCATGCATGCCCTCCTCTCCTCTCTTTTTCATATGGAAATTTGGTGGTTGACCAAATCAAAAGGAGAAGTTAGTTGATTTAGGATTTTATGAGATAGAATCCTTATAAACCAAAACACCTCCTTCCAAAAGGTGCTGCCCCCTCTCCTATTCTTTCTCTGAATTCCATGGTAAAAGAAGAATCTTTTGTGCACCCTTCCTTGTTGGTCCATGCCTAATATTTTGGAGGAGGCACCCAAGAGTTGGGCGCCCCCTTGTCTTGCCCTGTTTGACCTTTCCTTGTCTAGTTTTTGACCTAGACAAGAACTCTTTTATTTCTATTTATTTAGGATGAATTTTGACTTGATAATTTCGTGGAATATAGACCTTTGAGAGTCCTTTGGGGTGTGTGAAAATCAGAGGGAGAGGATCTTTGGACATTGAGGTTCCACAGATACCAAACTAGGAATTTGGGTGAGAGCAAAGAGAAGAAGAAGAGGATCTTCTTCTAGGGTTGCTTTGTTCATCATCTTCCTTCCTTCTTCCTTGGATTTTCTGAGAGAGTCTCGGATCTAAAATCTCTTCTCCACCTTCTTCTCTTTGGAAGAATCTAATTCTAGAAGAAGGAGGCATCTGATCGACCATCAAAGAAAGATCAGCATAGTACTAGCATACTATGCTGATTTCCTGCATCGGGATTTCTGATCATGCTCGTGGGCTTGTGTGGACAACTCCTAGATGCCAGATGCATGTGTAGCTTGCAACTTCATCCTCAAGTCTGGATCAACAAGTTAGAACGTCTAACTTACACAGGTAATAGATCTGATCTATTGATTTCATAGCTGCATTAGATGTAGTATTGTAACATATTGATGAGATCAACGTGTTAATCTTTTCTTTATGTTTTTAGTTTTTGAATTAATATCATACCTTAATTATATAATAAATCTTAGATTTAGAATATTTTTATATTTATTTAAATAAATATTTAATTTATTTATGTCTTCTACTGTCTGATCTTGAAAAAGATTCAAGATCTACCTGTGAAATCCTAGATCTAGTTCCTTCACTTGTCCCTCTGCTAAAAGAGGTAAGAGAGAGGGTGCATGCCACCTTAGGCACGTGCCCCATGTGGATAAGAGATGGAGTCCCATACAGATGGGACTCCAAGGTTTCATGATGGATTTAAGCACCTAGGCACCAAAGAGTTTTGGTTTATCCAGTGTTGGTGCCACCTATGTGGATTTTTGAGGGACTCTCATTTGATTGGATTAGATGACATCATCCCATCTATCAGATTTAGATTTGATTGAATGGAGGTCTCTGATTGGCCGAAATGTTGTGGCACTACAAGGTGTAGTAGAGTCTATTTAAACCCTGTCTGTGCCTAGGGTTAGAGAGCTTTTTCTTTTCACCATACCATAAGGCTGCCCTCCTCTATTCCTTGCCTTCCTCTAATCCCCCCTCTCTCTCTTCTCCACATCCAAAGGAATTGAGTAAGGGTTCAAGTGCAATCCAAGGAAGAAAGACACCCAGATCAGGAAGAAGGCAACATTGCTGAAAGAGATGACCGCTACTTCTTCAAAGTAGTTTTGAAGAACTTCAAGATTAAATCCAGATCTAATTTTTGAAGAGGTGATTCAAAAGGAGAAGATCTCCAGATCCTGCCCTGTAGACATCGCTAGAGGCCAGGCATGTGCGTGGCTCCTTCCAGAATCTTAGGATCAATCAAGATCATCGCAGGATAATCTGATTACCCAAAACAAAGGTATGAAATTAAATTAGATTTAATTTAATTTTTAATTTTTAATATTAGATCTTTAGAATCAAATCCAAGATGTATTAGATTCGATTTGGATCATAGAATTTTTTTTTAAAATATTCCTTCAGATCTAAATGATCTTGTGCAAGAAAAATAGAATTTTTTCTTCACCTAGCCTCTACTAGTATCCATTCAGGCAGGATCTAAACTTCTTCTCCTTAAGAATCTTTATTCAAAAGATCAAAACTAAATCTAATTTATAGATCCTTTAAAAAGATCTTGAATGCAACATGCTCATCTCACGAATACCATCGCGTACATGCTAAACTTTTTACCAATTTGGTTGGACCTTCTCAGATTTGTGCCCAACATTTGGCATGTAGAAGAGAAAAGAAAGAGAGGATCAGAAGGGGCATGGGATATGAAGGGTCGGTAGTAATTTCAACATGAAAAATTATTTCATGTGATGCTTGCTTTTTGGCTTAAGAAAGGATTTTATATCAAATGCCACATAGAGTCCCTATTTGACCAAATAACTAATTTATTTTAATCATTGGGACTCGTGGACTTATTCTCCACATAGAGCACCAGATCCTCATCTACTTTTCATGCCAAAAATCAATCAAAAAGGGGGCAGCATGAGTAGATAAGTAAGAGTCCATTGCTCCTAGGACTCTTCCCTCAGGAGTTTGATCCAAATCAAACTCTTCAATAATTTAGTCTAAGCATCTCCATAAATTATAAAATTTAGCACACCCAAAGTATGACTCAAGCCGTACCACATAACCAAAAATTAGAGTAAAATTATCTCCAAAGAATTCTCTAGAAGCATCTGATCAGGTAACCCTCAATTCTCTCAAATAGGTCATCTTTTGACCCTAGTCCAATTGCACTAGGAATGGATTTAATTTCTATAATTAATCTGATCTAGATTGATTTCAGTCAGATGAAAATAAATTCATTCAAGATACAAGAATAAGTCAAATCAAATTTGACTTGGTTGCGGTAAATCAGAAAGATTATAGAAAGAGAAAGCCAGGTTCAACTATGTGCTAGCACTATTATCTTGCACCTGATTGGATCTAATCTAAATCAATCAAATTGGGTTAGCTTAATTGATGACATCCAGACCCAAATTTTTGTTTGTGTAATCTATTTAGGTTCAGTTCTGTATGGTAATGAGACATATCATGATCTCTATCATCAATATCATCGAAACATCCTTTAATAGACCAGAACTTTTTTGATTTATACAATTAGAATGATCGATCATCAAAATCGTTCTAATTGCTCCCAAAATCCATCAGTGATACCTAGCAGTGTATGGTGGCAACCCATTACAATTGAAAGCAAATCTCTCGGTGCAGCTACTTGAGTGGTTGGGTTCTTTTATCTTGAGTCCCGATAGGATTAGGGTTAAGGTGAACTCATCAAACTCAAAATCCATCATATGAATTAATCTTTTGATTCGAGTCCAATGTGAAATCTTAATAGAAACTCTTTCTATCATCTTCATACTACCATGGCAATAGGCTTAAGGATTTGATCTAATGATCATCATAGAGCTACTCCTCATGTACCGAGATAAATAGATCTCCTATTGGTGCAATCCAATTTCTACAATGAACATGCTATAGCCAACATACACCTCAGAGTTTCGAATGGCTACAAGATTGAGTTATGGTATTGTCAAAATGTAATATCCTCAAGGTGAACTTTCGATGCACCTCTGGTCAAACAACCAGACATACCACTATAGGATCAAGCCAGTCATCGATGAAAAGGTAGACTTTCTTTTGACTGCTCGAGATGGTCATACTCAGTGCCCTCATTCTCTAACAAGTATCTATACTCTCGCTCTGATGTTTCCATATAGTAGACTTAAGACTCATCTATCCTAGGAAAGCGATCATACATCAACCTTTCGGATCGATCACCATCCTCCTGATATCCTACGATCAGAAGCAGTTTATGAGTTAATTATGAAAATTCATGTCTTAAATTTTTAACTCTTAAAAATATGAATTGTCATTACTATTAACTCAAGAAATGTATCACGGAACTTTAAATACACACTATAATAGAAAAATAACTCTTTTATTAATTTATAGTTATAATTATAAAATTGCCATTAGAAGTGGACTAAAAGTGTTTAGCCAATCTGGCTTCTAGGGCATGCATCTAATAATGGGTTGATTATCCTCTTAATCGAAGAGTGTGGAGACACTGGTATGGCTTGTAGGTGAGATATAGGGGTACATTTGCATTGAATGTGACCAACTTCGGAGCTTTTCTACTATCAAAATTTACTTTGATGGAATATGAGTATAAGTATTCCTCCAATCTGAGATCACCATGGTCACTTCCAAGCAACTCACTGTACTTTGGTACTAGACTATCTGAATTTCTAATTCAGTGAGAAGATTTTTGGACACAGTCAAGTACTTAAGGAGTCGGTGTGTGAGCTAAGATGGGATTGACCATTCTAGTTTAGGAGCTATGTTCAATTATGTTTTAATTTAACAAATTTTTGGCAAGGGTAGTTCTAGTGAGGGGTCACAGGACTGATTGCTTTGAGATATTATTTGGATATACTTTTGAGGGTTCATAGTTTAACTAAAAGTTATCCTATACATAGAGGTCAAAGGAATGAATTATGTGGTAACCATATTCACGTAGGTACTGAATATTATTATTGCAACTATTCAACCTATCTAGAGGTCGGGTACTATTGCTAGATGATCACTTCAATTAGTACAGGAATTGATTCTTGTGCTACTGGCTTACATTCTGATAAGTGCTAAAAAATACTAATAAAAGTATTAAAATATAAAATAAATTATCTTAATTTTAAGAAATTGATATTTTTATTGATTTTTTATAAAAAAGAAGGTTGTCAATAGGAAGAACTTAATTTTTTGGTCCGGATGAAATAAGTTTGAAGAAAAATAGAGTTAAATTGGCCCTGGAATCAATTTTCAAAGAAAAAAATAAAAAAAATTTAGCTGGCCGGTCCAGACCAAATTGGTTCAGAAAACCAGCTTAGCCGGCTTGGCTCGACCGTAAATAGCCTAGCACAAATAAACCCGACCTACTATCATCATGTTGACGCTAGAAACCATCGCGGCTCATCGTGAGCCGCTATAGTAACCTGGCCAAGGGCATGATGGGGATTTCATAGGAGCATGCATGCCCTAATTGGTGGAAGGAAGTAGCGGTCTATTCTAAACCCAGCTCTCGACTGGTCTACCATGCTGAACGGGCGATCTGATGATCGAGTGGCTACTGATTTTGATCCAATGGTTGAAATTAAGGCACCAACGGACGATCCAAGGAGCAACCGATGATGATCCAATGGTGGAGATGAGTCCTTATTTTAATTAAGCTATAGGAGCCTCCTTTAGTGTGATCTAATGGTCAAGAATTGATCATCATGGCAATCGGATGGATGCTATTTAATCCAAGTGGATCTGAGAGATTAAAAGCAATTTTTGAGTGGTTTTTGAGCCTTTCGATCACCATCCAACGGCCAGAATGATCAAGCCTTCAATTTGAGTTGTCCAAGCAATTTTAAACCCAGTTTCTTCTAGACTTCTATCCAAAATTCACCTTTTAGCATATTTAAAGGCCTACTGCCAAGAGTTTGAAGAGGGAGGTTTTAGAGAGAACCTGAGAGAGAGTTTGGGAATAGAAAAGTAGAACAGAGAGAGAAAGAGAGATAGGGAGTAGAGGAATAGTTAGGGAGAAATAGAGAAGGGAGAGTTTTTCTTTTCATTTGTTCTTTCTTCTTTATTTTTTTTTCTTTCTTCTTCCTTTCCTTTTTAAATGACTAGTATATCTTCTAGCCACTCTTCTTCATCAAATTCTCCATACCAAGAGCAATGAATGACCAATTTCAGCAAACAACCAGTCTACTGTTTGGTTTTTATTATGTTTTCTATTTTATTTGTTGTTTTTGATCTTTTACCATGAATTAAATTTTTTTTACTAAGGCTAAGGTGTAGCCACACTTTTGATGTAATATTCAGTATGATTTATTTTTAATTTTATATTTTGTTTATGAAGAGTATATAAATCTATTCTTAATAATTTTAGATTACTAGCCATCTTCTAATTGACTTGATGGGCATAGATGATACGGACCAAATATATCTATGTCGATGCTTCTTGATTTATATACCTTGTATCTTGAATCGATTTAAGATTCTTATGCATGCAAGAATTTTAGTGCACTTTGGACATAGCATATTTTAATTAGAGAGTTTCACAAAACTTAAAGCATCGATATTTATATAAGTTATGCCTGGACCAAAAGATAGTTAATAAATATTAGTAGTTTTATAATGCCTGAACCAAAGGATAGTGAATATCTTAGGAGACTATACCATCATATGAAAAAAAATAATCTAATTATCTGAATATTATATTGACTGAGTTGGTGAATCGATTGCCTTAGTAACCTATTGCTCTTGAATTAAACCCTAATAACTATACCCTCTTTATCTTCTTACATTTATTAATTATTTTTTTATTTTTTCATATTTTCTTTATTTCTCATAAATATATTCTCTAAATAAAGCTTAGAAAAGAATTTTTTAGTACTTATTTTTCAATCCTCTAGGGACGATACTCTACTTACTCACTTTATTACTTGATCGACTGGTGCACTCACCATAGTGATAGATTAGCATGCATCAAGTTTTTGGTGCCATTGCCAGAGATTGTATTTAAAAGAATATCAAAATTTTGATTCTTACTTTACTTTAGAATTTTATTTTTAATTTTTATTCTTACTTTATTTTTAGGTTTGTGTTCGATGCATGACACGTACTAGACATAGTGATTTAGTCCCTTTTGACCTATAAATAGAGAGGACCATCAGAAGACTACAACAAAAAAGAAACATGACAATTGAAGATCCTAATGACATCAATCTAGGATTTGATATTACGACCAAGGGATGGCAAGAACCCATTCGAGCGACACATCATCCATTAAATGACTACATTACACCATCTATAGCCGATGCAACTTCGAGTATCAGGATACCGCCTGTGCGAGCAAGCAACTTCGAAATACAACCAGCGATGATCCAGATGATTCGATCAACTATCCAATTTAGTGGATACATGCATGATAATCCAAATGCCCATATTTCTAATTTTCTTAAACTTTGTAATATTTTAAAAATTAATGGAGTGTCCAATGATGCTATTAGATTAAGGCTATTTTCTTTCTCTTTATAGGACAAAGCTAAAAATTTGCATGATTCTCTTCCTATAGGTTCTACCACAACTTGGGATGCTCTAGTCCAGAAATTTTTAGACAAGTACTTTCCACCTTCTAAGACTGCAATGATACATAACGTTATTACTTCTTTTGTACAGATAGACATGGAGATACTAAATGAGGCTTGGGAGCATTTCAAGAAACTGCTGAGGAGATGCCCACACCATCAATTACCCGTTTGGCTTTAGGTACAAACTTTTTATAATGATTTATCATCTACTAATAGTTCTATGATTGATGCAGTGGTAGAAGGTACCATTAATTGAAAAATGATGGAAGAAGCATTTGATCTAATCGATGAGATAGTATCAAATAGTTATCAGTGGCAAGCAGATCGCATGATGCTAAGAAGACCAGCAGCTATACATGGAGTAAATAGCATCCCAACTTTAATAGCAGAGATTGCAGCTCTTTGAGCTAAACTCAACAACTTGAAGGGAGCAGCTATGCATATACAGAGCATCACTTATGAGCTGTGTGGAGGACATGATACAAATGAATGCCAGATAGGTAATCCCTTTGCTAAAGCTCATGATACAGCTAACAATCTTGGTAATTTTTTCAGGCCTCAACAAAACAATCCCTACTCTAATACATACGACCAAGGGTGGAGGCAGCATCTGAACTTTTTATGGAGCTATCAAAATGCAGCATAGCAACCACCCCTGAGATTCAAAGTACCTGCAAAAAAGTCCAATATGGAGGAGCTACTCATTAAATTTATGTAGAATCAAGAAGCAGCTTTGAAGAATATGGAGATAAAATTCATGCAAAGTCAAGAAGCGGCCATAAGAAATCTGCAAACCAAACTCAGGCAACACCAAGCAACAACAATTTGAAACTTGGAGATGCAAGTAGGACAAATGATAAAAATAATCTCTGAGAGATCACAGGGATCCTTGTCATGCAACACAAAGATCAATCCAAGAGAGCAAGTCAATGCCATCATCCTAAGAAATGGTAAAGAGCTGGAAGAGCCACATCAAGACAAAAAGATTGAAGAGAAAACTATAAAACAGCCAACCAAAATTCGTCAATCACCAAAACAACCAGTAGATTTATGGTCTCATGGTATAAAATTTGCTGATCCAAACATGAAGCCCTACGTGCTGCCACTATCATTTCTAGAGAGACAAATACCACATCTAGATTAGAAATTTTATAACTTTTTTAAGTATTTTAAAGAATTTATATATTAATATTTCTTTTGTAGATGCTATCACTTAGATGCTCAGGTATGCTAAGTTTCTTAAAGAAATCCTAACCAATAAAAAGAAGCTGAAGGAGCATAATAGAATAAATTTGAATGAAGAGTGCTCAGCAATACTTCAAAATAAATTACCATAGAAGTTAAAGGATCCAAGGACTTTTACTATCCCTTGCATTATTGGTGATTGTAGTTTTGATAAAGTCTTATGTGATTTAGGAGCAAGTATTAATCTAATGCTTTTTTCTATTTTTAGAAAGCTGGGTCTAGGAGAATCGAAGCCTACCACTATCATCCTTCAACTAGCTGATAGATCCATTAAATATCCCAGAGGTATAGTGGAGGATATCTTGGAAAAGATAAATAAGTTTATTTTTCTTATTAATTTTATTGTTCTTGATATGGAAGAAGATATTAATGTACTCCTTATCTTAGAGAGACCCTTTTTAGCTACTAGAGGAGCTTTAATAGATGTTCAATAAGAAAAATTAATTCTTAGAGTCCAAGATGAACAAGTGACCTTTAATGTTTTTAATGATACTAAACATCCTGAGGATAATCAAACTTGTTTTTGATTTGATGTTATTGATAAATCAGTATATGATAATTTTGTAGAAAATAGATTTGAGAGTAGTGTCCAATTGAAAGGAGATTCGACCAAACATGAAACTATACCTATTGAAGTGGCACCAGATTGATCCAATTTAAAGCTTCAAGAAAGTCAAGCTGAAGACTATAAATTAGAACTACTAGATAGGTTGTTTCATTTTTTTTTTAGTTTTGATCCTTTTCTTTTACTTTTTCATAGTTTCTTGTTGCTCTTCTACTGCTTTATTATGTATTTTTAATTTTTCAAAGAAAAATCAATGAGATCTCAAGCCAAATTCCAAGGCTTCAAAGAACCAATCTAGACCAATAGTATATTAAATCAGGTGTATTCTCTCTTGCCCCTTATTGCATTCTTTATTTTTTTTCTTTCTCCATTGAGATAATGTAGAATAAGTTGGGGGGTAGAAATTTTTTTTAAAAAAAATGAAAAAAATTTTTAACCATGTGTCAAGAAAGAAAATCTTGAGCAAGATAGACTAAGAAAAGTGATAAAAGTTAGAAATATTTGCTAATGAATGAAACAAGTTAAAGAAGTAAATTAGTTGGTCAGACTTTTAGCAACCTACTTAGACCACCTAAAGACTATTAGCACTTCTAATTGCACATGCTATAACATCCCGAACCAGTAAAATAAAAGATTTAAGGTTCGTGTTTGTGTATTTGTGGTATAGTAACTTATTTATGGTATATTTATGCCACTTAATTTTAATCATAAACAAATTTAAATTAATTTTACTTTATCAAAATTTGTTAAAATATTTTGAACATAAATTATGACTATCTACTATTGCAAGTCCTAAAATTTTTTTAAGTTTGAAAACTAGCATCTACATGGGGAGCTATATAAAATATAAATTTTTCTAAAATAAAAATTGATAATAATTGATCTTTGGGCATTGGTGACTCATCAAATGAATTTTAATGAATTTTTAGATCCTTTAATCTATTCATTTTGAAGGAGAAAAGTTCTAAAAGTTTTGGGTTTTGAAAAATTTAAACTAGAACCCAAATTTCGGTATGTTAATCTTAAGAATTTTGATTTTTTTGATATTTTTATTGGTTTTAAATAGCGGAGTATTTCTTATTTATATTTATGTTTTAAAGTAACATTAAAAAAAATGTAAATAAGGATAGTATTGAGTAAAGCTATCAGTAGAAGTATCCGAGCTGACTCGAATTGAAATCGAGCTGACCCGTGTCTCAGGCAAAAGAAATGAGTGTTCTATCTTTCTGAGAGAGCCAGCTTGATTTGAGTTTGAGCTGACTCAGCTAACATTTGAGTTGATCCGAGTAGGATCGGAGCCAGCTTGACGAGCGAGAACAAAAAAGCGGTGCTGACATGAGGCTTTAAAAGTGGGTTTTTAAATAGATTTTTGGGAAGAAACTTAATAAATGGCTTCCTTAAAGTATGCCACCTAGCTAGAAAGAGAGAGAAAGAGGTGCATTGGCTTTCTTTTGGAGTGACACCTAGCATGATGGTTTCATTTTAATGTTTTCCCCTCCACTAACCATCGGTTCTCTTTTCTTCTGGTTTAAGCTCCTTGGTTAGAATAGTCAGAATAGAGATGGAAAGGGCTAGGGATCGAAGAGTTTTTAGTGAAAAGTCAATGAGAATTCATCCTAGTAAAAGAGATTAGTGAGGGATTAAGTTGATAATTAGGGTCGCTAGTATCAAGGAAGGAAGAAAACTGATTTTAAGAGCTGCAGTACATAAATTACTTAAGGTATGGATTTTGATTCTTAAATTGAATTCAAGTGAACCTTGATTTTATTCTTTTTCTCTTTGATATACCTATAAAGTAGGCTATAAATTTAAAATAGTTGCTGTATACCTTATGTTAGAAAATTCTTCATTTTGAAATATCTTAGCAAGCGAGTAGAACTCACGTTGGCTAAACTTAAAATAGGTTTTGAAGAGGGAAAAACAATATAAAGACTGAAGTTTTGTTAAGATTTTGTTGAACCTAAGCTAGGGTGAATGAAGTTAAATCAAAGTAAAAGTATGTACAATTGAGAATAAGCACATAAAAGTAAAGCATATAGAAGCATGTTCACGTATCATATGGATTTTATATTAAATAGTGTTTACCAATTTTATAGAAGAAGAGGGCTCCAAGAGTGCTTTGGGTGAATCAAGCTCTAGAATGGTTGGATAATCATTTTTAGGTGAGTAAATTTACTGTCTAGCAATGGTGTTTTCTTTACTATGTTTTACTACGAATGGGATATGCTTTGAAAATGAATTGTTCATTACTTAGGTTGCATTGATTATGTGATTGTAACTTAGGTGATGAAAATGGTTGTCACGGTTGACAAGTTGTATATGTTTATATATTATATGTGTACGTATATTCCTGTGGGAATAGCAAGGCAAGTTTTAAAGAGAAGGCATTCTATTGGATTAGTTTTCAGTAGGTGATCCATAGGAGTGATCAACCTGTGCAGTGAATTATAATACTGCTTATGGAAAAAAAATATTCAGCTGGCACCTCCACAGTGAAACTTTGCCCAGTTGGGCTTTATAATATTAATGCCGTATTGACTGCCCTTGGTAGGGATGCACTGGGGTGTAGTCAACAATATTTAATAGTTTTATTTTATTAAGTTGGCACCTCCATAGTTTTGTTTGATACTATAACAGTGATCATATCGACTATCCTTGGTAGGGGTGCACTGAGGTGCAGTCGACAGTAGTGAGCAATTGATATTATTTTATTGGTTACATGGTTGTATTCTTTATTCAGCAAGTAATAGCATTAGTGAATATGTTGTTAGCAGTTGATGAGTATTTGAGACTCAGATCTCAAGCAAACTAGCTTCTTATCTTCCCACCATTAACTAGATTATTTACTCACTAGGACATAAGTCTCATTACGTGTTCTCTTCTTTACTTTGTAGACACAAAAGATCATAGCTCAACATAGTATTTGCATCTTGTGCATCTCCATTAGCATATACACTACAGAAGGTTAGCCATGTTAGCTTCTTTTTGAAAGATGGGTTTATGCGAGTGACTTCTTGTTGGTATAAGTTGTATAAATTAAAGTGAAAGGGAGAGAACCAGCTTGGCATGTATTATGTGTTAAAGATGTTTGATAGAAAGATTGTGATATATGTTTTTATTATTATTGTATAAACAAAATTTGGTAATAATATATAGCACCATCTATTGTTTTTGGATAATTCAGGAATTATCTAAATAGTTTTTAAGTTGATCAATTGAAGTATAAATTGAATCACTTTTTTGAAGTAGGTTGTAATTAGTTGAATTAAGTTTAATGATACTTTGTAAATCGTGGCACAAAATGCTAATTAAGCCTAGCTCAACCACTATAGCCTTGCTTAGTAGTTGAGGTGGGGTGTTACACATGCACAATAACAAGACAAAGTAGGTGTTGATTATAAGGCTAACTGAGAATTCAATTATCATTTAAAATTGGTAGTTAATATACATTCCAAAGCTACCATAATTCGTGAGCTTAACTTGAGAGTGTATAGAAAATTAACCAAAATAAGTGATAAGAGAAGATACTTTTGTCCTTTAAATTAACACCTAAATGCTAAGTTAGTCTTCATGAATACAAGTGCTATAGATTTTTAGATGTATTCTAAGAAAGTTTTTGATTGTACTGACTACAAAATTTACTTCCGAAACTTAATACTGAGTTAGTGATATTTTCTAAACTTTTTGATCTTCAATCCTAGCCTTATCTCTATAAAATAAGATCTTATGAAAACATGGTATTAAATAAAGCATTGCTAAGAGACTAGCAATGACTAAGTTGGGGGTTGTGATAAGTGCTAAAAAACACTAATAAAAGTATTAAATTATAAAATAAATTATTTTAATTTTAAAAAATTGATACTTTTATTGATCTTTTGCAAGAAAGAAGATTGCTAATAGGAAGAGCTTAATTTTCTAGTCCAGATGAAACAAGTTTGAAGAAAATTGGAGTTAAATTGG
This sequence comes from Cocos nucifera, assembly GCA_006176705.1. Lineage (NCBI taxonomy): Eukaryota > Viridiplantae > Streptophyta > Magnoliopsida > Arecales > Arecaceae > Cocos > Cocos nucifera. The sequence goes on along the minus strand of QRFJ01002284.1, from coordinate 150,463 downwards.
CCGCGAAATCAATTTTCTAAGAAAAAGATTAAAAAAATTTAGCTGACCGGTCTAGATCGAACTAGATCAAAAAACCAGCTCAGCCAACCTGGCCCGATCATAAATAGCCTAGTGTAAATAAACCTAGCCCATTGACGTCATGTTGATGCTAGAAATCATCATGGCTCACTGTAAGCCACTACAGTAACCTAGCCAGGGGCATGATGGAAATTTCATGGGAGTGTGAATACTCTGATTGGTGGAAGGAAGTGGCAGTCTATGCTAAACCTAGCTCACAACCAGTCTACGAGGCCAAACGGGCAATCCGACAATTGAGTGACTGTTGGTTTTGATCCAGCAACTGAAATTAAGGCGCTAATGAATGATCCAGGGAGCAGTCGGTGATCATCCAATGGTGGAGACAAGTCCCTATTTCAATTAAGCTACAGGAGCCTCCTTCAACGTGATCTAACCACCAAAAATTGATCATCACTATGATCGGATGGATGCTATTTAATTCGAGTGGATCTGGGAGATTAAAAGCAATTTTTGAGTGGTTTTTGAGCCTTTCGATCACCATCCAATGGGCAGAATGATCCAGGCTTCAATTTGAGTTATCCAAGGAGTTTCAAACCTAGTTTTTTCAAGACTTCAACCTAGAGTTCACCTTTTAGCCTATTTAAAGGCTTGCTGCCCAGAGTTTGAAGAGGGAGGTTTTAGAGAGAACTTGAGGGAGAGTTTGGGAATAGAAAAGCAGAATAGAGAGAGAAAGAGAGATAGGGAGTAGAGGAATAGTTAGGGAGAAATAGAGAAGGGAGAGTTTTTCTTTTTATTTTTTCTTTCTTCTTTATTTTTTTCTTTCTTCTTCCTTTCCTCTTCAAACAACTAGTACATCTTCTAGCTGCCCTTCTTCGTCAAATTCTCCACACCAAGAGCAATAGACGATCAATTTCAGCAAACAAATAGTCTACTATTTGGTTTTTATTATGTTTTCTAATTTATTTACTATTTTTGATTCTTTTACCATGAAATAAATTTCTTTTACTAAGGCTAAGGAGTAGCCACTCTTTTGATGCAATATTCAGTATGATTTGCTTTTAATTTTAGATTTGTTCATGAGGAGTATATAAATCTATTCTTAATGCTTTTAGATTACTAGCCATCTTCTAATTGATTTGATGGGCATAGATGATACAGACTAAGTATATCTATATTGATGCTTCTTGATTTATATATCTTATATCTTGAATTGATTTAAGATTCTTACGCATGTGAAAATTTTAGTACGCTTTGGACACAACATATTTTAATTAGAGAATTTCACAAAATTTAAAGCATTAATATTTATTTAAATTATACCTAGACCAAAGGATAGTTAATAAATATTGGTAGTTTTACTATGCCTAGATCAAAAGATAGTGAATATCCTAGGAGACTCCACTGTCACATGAAATAAAATTAACTTAATTATCTAAATATTATATTGACTAAGTCAGTGAACCGATTGCCTTAATAATCTATTGCTCTTGAATTAAATAAATATTACTCACTAGGACGTAAGTCTCATTACGTGTTCTCTTCTTTACTTTGCAGACACAAAAGATCATAGCTCAGCATAGTATTTGCATCTTGTGCATCTCAATTAGCATATATACTACAGAAGGTTAGCCATGTTAGCTTCTTTTTGAAAGATGGGTTTATGCGAGTGACTTCTTGTTTGTATAAGTTGTATAAATTAAAGTGAAAGGGAGAGAACCAGCTTGGCATGTATTATGTGTTAAAGATGTTTGATAGAAAGATTGTGATATATGTTTTTATTATTATTGTATAAACAAAATTTGGTATAATATATAGCACCTTCTATTGTTTTTGGATAATTCAGGAATTATCTAAATAGTTTTTAAGTTGATCAATTGAAGTATAAATTGAATCACATTTTTGAAGTAGGTTGTCATTAGTTGAATTAAGTTTAATGATACTTTGTAAATCGTGGCACAAAATGGTAATTAAGCCTAGCTCAACCACTATAGCCTTGCTTAGTAGTTGAGGTGGGGTATTACACATGCACAATAACAAGACAAAGTAGGTGTTGATTATAAGGCTAACTGAGAATTCAATTATCACTAAAAATTGGTAGTTAATATACATTCCAAAGCTACCATAATTCGTGAGCTTAACTTGAGAGTGTATAGAAAATTAACCAAAATAAGTAATAAGAGAAGATACTTTTGTCCTTTAAATTAACACCTAAATGCTAAGTTAGTCTTCATGAATACAAGTGCTATAGATCTTTAGATGTACTCTTAGAAAGTTTTTGATTGTACTGACTACAAAATTTACTTCCAAAACTTAATACTGAGTTAGTGATATTTTCTAAACTTTTTGATCTTCAATCCTAGCCTTATCTCTATAAAATAAGATCTTATGAAAACATGGTATTAAATAAAGCATTGCTAAGAGACTAGCAATGACTAAGTTGGGGGTTGTGATAAGTGCTAAAAAACACTAATAAAAGTATTAAATTATAAAATAAATTATTTTAATTTTAAAAAATTGATACTTTTATTGGTCTTTTGCAAGAAAGAAGATTGCTAATAGGAAGAGCTTAATTTTCTAGTCCAGATGAAACAAGTTTGAAGAAAATTGGAGTTAAATTGGTCGCAAAATCAATTTTCTAAGAAAAAGATTAAAAAAAATTAGCTGACCGGTCTAGACCAAACTAGATCAAAAAACCAGCTCAGCCAACCTAGCCCAATCGTAAATAGCCTAGGGTAAATAAACCTAGCCCGTTGACGTCATGTTGATGCTAGAAATCATCACGGCTCACTGTGATCCACTACAGTAACCTAGCCAGGGGCATGATGGAAATTTCATGGGAGTGTGAACACTCTGATTGGTGGAAGGAAGTGGCAGTCTATGCTAAACCTAGTTCACAACCAGTCTACGAGGCCAAATGGGCAATCCGACAATCGAGTGGCTGTTGGTTTTGATCTAGCAACTGAAATTAAGGCGCTAACGAACGATCCAGGGAGCAGCCGGTGATCATCCAATGTTGGAGACGAGTCCCTATTTCAATTAAGCTACAGGAGCCTCCTTCAACGTGATCTAACCACCAAGAATTGATCATCACTATGATCGGATGGATGCTATTTAATTCGAGTGGATCTAGGAGATTAAAAGCAATTTTTGAGTGGTTTTTGAGCCTTTCGATCACCATCCAATGGCCAGAATGATCCATGCTTCAATTTGAGTTATCCAAGGAGTTTCAAACCTAGTTTCTTCAAGACTTCGACCCAGAGTTCACCTTTTAGCCTATTTAAAGGCTTGCTGCCCAGAGTTTGAAGAGGGAGGTTTTAGAGAGAACTTGAGGGAGAGTTTGGGAATAGAAAAGCAGAATAGAGAGAGAAAGAGAGATAGGGAGTAGAGGAATAGTTAGGGAGAAATAGAGAAGGGAGAGTTTTTCTTTTTATTTTTTCTTTCTTTTTTATTTTTTTCTTTCTTCTTCCTTTCCTCTTCAAACAACTAGTACATCTTCCAGTTGCCCTTCTTCGTCAAATTCTCCACACCAAGAGCAACAGACGATCAATTTCAGCAAACAAGTAGTCTACTGTTTGGTTTTTATTATGTTTTCTAATTTATTTACTATTTTTGATTCTTTTACCATGAAATAAATTTCTTTTACTAAGGCTAAGGTGTAGCCACTCTTTTGATGCAATATTCAGTATGATTTGCTTTTAATTTTAGATTTGTTCAAAAGGAGTATATAAATCTATTCTTAATGCTTTTAGATTACTAGCCATCTTCTAATTGATTTGATGGGCATAGATGATACGGACTAAGTATATCTATATTGATGCTTCTTGATTTATTTATCTTATATCTTGAATTGATTTAAGATTCTTACGCATGTGAAAATTTTAGTGCGCTTTGAACACAGCATATTTTAATTAGAGGATTTCACAAAATTTAAAGCATTAATATTTATTTAAATTATACCTAGACCAAAGGATAGTTAATAAATATTGGTAGTTTTACTATGCCTAGATCAAAAGATAGTGAATATCCTAAGAGACTCCACTGTCACATGAAATAAAATTAACCTAATTATCTAAATATTATATTGACTAAGTCAGTGAACCGATTACCTTAATAATTTATTGCTCTTGAATTAAATCCTAATAATTATACCCTATCTACCTTCTTAAAATTTATTAATTATTTCATTATTTTTTCTTATTTTTTTTATTTTTTATAAATTGATTCTCTAAATAAAGCATAGAAAAAAAAATTTTAGTACTTATTTTTCAATCCTCTAGGGATGATACTTTACTTACTCACTTTATTACTTGACTGATTGGTGCACTTGCCATAGTGATAGATTAGCATGCATCAGGTTCAAACCTGTAGGGTTACATACATTAGAGGTTCCTACCTGATCTGATGGCTAGTGAAGAGTTTCATTGGAGTGAGACTCTTCGATCAAGAGTCCTACTGGGTTGGAATTTTGAGTCCTGCATGTTTAGGATTCTATGGTCAAAAGTTTCACTAGACTAGGACTCTACGACCAAAAGTCCTACTATACTAGAACTCTAAGTTCCACTTGTTTAAGACTCTATGATCAAGAGTCCTACTAGTCTGGGACTCCGTGATTATGATTTTCACTCATTTCGGACATCAGGATCAAGAGTTTCACTGGTTTGGGACTCTTCGATCAAGAGTTTCATTTTGATGGGACTCTATTTTTCGGACACCCACTTATTTTGAACTCTATATTTATGAGATATTTAATTAGTAATTTTATTACTAATTAACTCAATTATATTAAATAATTATTTTTGGATCAAGTATAATTGAATTGGATTTAGTTGGATTTGACCTGATTAGATTATGAGATGACCTGATCGCCGAGGAGGTTTGATCCCTGATTTGATCAGAAGTTGGATCTAATCAATTTTTAATTTTATTAAGATTTAATTAGGCCAAATTAAGTCTAAATTAGTTGGGTTTAATCTGTTCTAATTGGGCCTAACCAATTTGGATTGGGTTGGTTCAATTGGATAAGAGAAATTAAGACTAGTTTGACTAGTCTTTCCATGTGCCACATCACCTAGACTTGTGCCTTTTATTTCTCCATGAGAATTTAGAGTTCTCATTATTTTTTTTCAAGCACAAGAGGCCTCACACTTTGCTTTCCCATGTCCTAAAGGGATAAGAACAAATTGATTGCCATTCAAATTCAAATGGAGTTTGAATTTGAATGGACAAGCTGCTTATCTTATCCTTCCCTCCATGCCATCTTTTTTTTTGCGCCTCTATATTTACCATGGAATTTTTGGGAGGCAAACACATCTTAGAAGGCTTCCCCTCTGCATGTGTGAGCTCTCCCCTTGCATGAAAAAAATAAGAAAAAAAAATAGAGAGGAAAAATAAGAGAGAAAAGAAGGCGCAAGGTTAGGATTTTTAGAGTGCTGCCCTAGAATTCTGTTCTAGGGTTTGTGGTGCATTTTCATGATTTCTGAGCATTAGAATTTTACAATATTTTTTGGAGATCTTCCTATTCCTCTCCTCTACCTTTGCGGCTGATCTAGCATGTCTGAAGGATCGATGGAGGGAGATCAAATGAGTTTGATTAGCATCTACTATCAAACAATCCTACATCAAGCTAGCACTTTGGAGGAGGCGATCGAGATCAGGATCTCGTGTGGATCATCCGTAGAGGCCAAACATGTGTGTGGCTATATGACAATGATCAGATCTTCCTAGTGATGATCAAATTATGAAGATCGACTATCCGTGCATAGGTAATGTGTTTTGAACACATAAATTAGTAAAATAGTTTTACTACTGATTATTTTTTATTTTTAGATTTCCATGCATGCATGTCACATTAGATCCTAATAATGTAAGATTTTTAGATCTAATTGATAGCTCTTTATAAATTAATTAGTTTAGTTTTTGATCCTACTTCAATTTATTTTTGAAAAAAATTTGAATGTAGAGCTGGAAACCCTGCATGCACACCATCATTTAAAAACAAGGGCTCTGCGATCCTTACTCTAGCATCAATCCTATTGGTGTAGAAAATGGTGTCGATGCTAGAGTTTGCTAGAGCTAGTGAAGATGAGGCCGCCAATGAGACCTATAAGAAGAAGTTCAAACCAGAGGTAGGTGGCTTCAGCAGGATCTTTCGACGATCAAGTTAGCTTTCTGACCAACAAGAATGGAGTACTCAGAAGAAATTTAAGTAGAGATGAGAGCATAGAGAGAAAACATATCAGGAGGGTTTCTTATATAGGTGGAGCATGTAATAGAAAGAAGTGATAGCTATAATAGAATGCTAGTGGGCCATTAGAGCCATGTGAAGTTTGTTACAGAGAGTGGGCTATCATTTGTCATGACTTATAGGCAGTTGAGTTCTATTTATTAGAGTTTGGATGTAGCTTCTGCACCTATTAGCAGGCCACATGTATTGGGATGAAAAACTTGGAGCTTGGTGGGTTGAACTTGGAGATTGGCTTGTGAATGGCAGATGGCAAATCTATAGCTAGTTAGAATCTATTGGTGCTGTCTTTAATAGCTTCGAGTAGTTCAGCCAACTTTGAGGAGTTCGGCTATCTTTGAAGTTGGCTAAGGATTGATGGGAGTATTCAAATTGGAGGCTAGAGAGAGAATCATTGAACTTTTCAAATCGTTATTAGATTTTTTAAAGGAGTTCGACCATCTTCAAAATTGGCCAGGAGTTAAAATGGGTGAACTTCTTGCTTGTGCCATTCGCTTTGCTTTTAAAAGCTCTACTACCCTCAAGATCGGCCTAAAGTTCAAATCAAAAGAATGCTATGGGTTCATTATCTATGGTGTGGTTGCTATTCTAGATTGGGAATCAAATTTGTACTAATGATGAAGTCCTTTCATTATGCAAACTCATCCGGTCGATATGCACCATATAGGCCAGCTAGATTTGTTATTATCAGAAAGGAATGATGGAATTCAGCCACACTCAAGTTCTGCCACTATTCGTAAAGTAGAACAAAGAAATTTGATTGGGATAGAATCTGACTGGAGAGGAATTCAGCTGGGCGGGATTCTTGATGTAAGTTTAATGAGATATGCTCTATCGCAAAGGAATTTGGTTGGATAAAATCTCATCTAAGAGAAGCTTGACTGGAAAGGAGTTCACCTAGAAAGGAGTTTGACATTTGTAGTAAGGTAATTCGACTGCCTTCAAGATCTGTTGCCAAGCGAGGTTGGATGGGTTGGGCTTTGGTACTTAAAACCCTACTATTCATCCTAGGCCAAGAAGCCAAATTAGTAAAAGGGCAATTCTTTTTACTATTCAAGATTGTTCGATTGAACTTTAGCACACTTTTGATAAGTCCTATAGTCAGAGGTCATTAATGAGAAGATCGTCAGATTTTCATAGATTGGAGGTTGGCCGCCAAGAACTTGGCTGATATAAGACAGCTGCTTAGTTGAAGTTTGGACGTAGAATCACCGCTCCAAACATCACTATATCAAGGTCAGACAATCCACTGGACTTCGATAGGAGCTATTTTTTCCCCCAACAAACCCAATATGGAGGTGCAATCTACTGAAAAAGTTCCAAGCATAATACTGTAGCCTATTCTATTAGTGATATAGAGTACATCATGGCATCTGATGCTGCTATGTAGGCCGTGTGGTGACATAAGTGTTGGAAATATGTCCCAAAGCCAATCATCAGCCTATTGACGGTTGCGCTGCTTGTTACACTTGAATATAAATTATTAAATAATAAAAGTTATTTTGATATTTTTTTATCATAAATTCTATTGTCTTCTAATGAACTCTTGTGTTGTGATGAAGTCCTTAGGACTATCTAGATTTGACAAAGAAGGATTTGTCATTTAGTCCTTAAATTGTTCATGACCAAAAGTTATGTTGTTACTTAGGACGATAATGTTTATCGAGTATAGGTCATTGTGTGCCATATAGATTAGTTGTCCTCATAACCAAGGAGTGTTTAGATACTAGTACGACACATAAGTGAGATGTATGGGTACATCTGCACTGAACGTGATCAACTTTGGAGCTTTTCTTCTATCAAGATTAGCTCCGAAAGATACGAATATAGGTATCCCTTAGACTTGAGACCACCATGGTGACTTGTAAGCAATTCACTGTACTTAGGTACCGGACTACCTGAATTTCTAATTCAGTGATGGAAAGCTACTGGGTGCAGTCAAGTACATGGTTTGTCGGTGTGTGAGTCAAGATGGGATTAATCCCTCCACGTGTTGGAGCAAGTGTATCGCTGTATTTCAATTTAGCAAATCCTCGGTCGGGGTAGTCCATATGATGGACGCTAAATTTTGAAATACACTATAAATAAATTTTAGGATTGACATTAAATCCTAAATCATCCTTTGAGCATCGAGGTCAAGGGGATGAATTATACAGTATCCATATACCATAGGTTCGTCAATGTTACATTGCAATTATTCAACCTATCCGATGTCGGATACTATTGTTAGATGGTCACATCGATTGGTATAAAAAATTAGTTTCTATGCTACCGGCTTAGGATTCGAATCTATGGGGTCTCACACAATAGGAGTTTCTACCTGATCTGATGGTTGATATTGAGTCTCAATGATCTAAGACTCGATGGTCAAGAGTCCCACTGGACTGGTACTCTATGACCAAGAGTTCCACTCGACTGGGATTCTGAGTCCTTCGTGTTCGAGACTCTCTGATCGAGAGTCTTGATGACCTGGGACTCTATAGTCAAGAGTCCCACTGGATTGGAACTCTGTGACCAAGAGTCATAGTGGACTGAAACTCTGAGTCCTACTCATTCGAGACTCTTCGATCAAGAGCCCTACTGGTCTGGAACTCTATGATCGTGAGTTCAATTCATTTGGGACACTGGGTTCAAGAGTCCCACTGGTTTGGGACTCTTTAGGAGTTTCATGTTGATGGAACTCTATTGCCCAAACATCCATTCAATTGAGATTCTATATTTATTAAAGGATTAATTAGCAATTTGATTTTTGATTAGCTTAATTTGATTGAGTGATGAAGATTTGATTAAGTTTGATCGAATTGGATTCAATTGGATTTGACCTGATTAGGTTATGAGATGACCTAATTGCTAAGGGAGATTCGATCCTGATTTGATCAGGATCTGAACCTAATTAATTTTTAATTTGATTAAAATTTTATTGATTTGGGTTAAGTCTAATTAGGTTGGGTTTAACCTAGTCTAATTGATTTAAATTAGTGGGTTTGGTTGAAACTAATTTGGACTAAGTCAAATAAGATTTGAATTCAAACTCTCCCTAGTGCCCACCATATTTGACTTTTCCACCTTGACCCTTGCACTCCTCTAATTTTTGCATGAGATTTCTCATGCAAAAATGAATGTGCACCCTTCTCCTCTTCTGCCTTTGACCTAGTCCAAGGGTTGGACCAGTTCAAACTAAGTTGAATTTTGAATTCAACTTGGTTGGTTTGAAATTTGAAAAACCTAATCTCTTCCTTATCTATTCTCCATGCCTACCTATCTTTTGTCACATATTTTTTTGGCAATTTTTGATTGAGGGTGAGTAGAAGGAGAGTCCTTCTACTCGTCAGCCTCTTGGATGAGGCGTTGGAAAAGGATATGACCCCATTTGAATTCAAATACTAGAAGTTGGTTGAAACTAGTTCAACCAATCTTAACCTATCCACTCCACATAGAATTTCCACTTATTTTTCATGCAATAAATTATGAGAATTTTTGTGCATGAAGCCAAAGGGGCTATCTTTTCGTGGTAAAATTTTGAAAGCCATTGGGCATTGGTTGTGGATGAGAAAAATCATGGACTAAAGGTGAGCAGAGTCCTATAGCACATTATTTTTCCTTCATTTCTCTATTCTCTTCTGATTTTTGTATCTAAGGACACCTAATTTTTAGATATGATCTAAATAGAGTTTATAGATTCAAAAGCTATATTTCCATGAAAACTTGTTTCATGGAAAAACTCCACACAAAGAGGGCATGAGAGGTTTTTTGGTGCGTCAGGGTTTTTGGGCCGAGTGAAACCCAAGACTTGGGAATCTAGGCTCGGGTAGAGAGATCGAGTGGTGTGAGTATCGGATTTCCACCAAATTTGAAACACCACTTTATAATCCTTCAAAGTACATATTTTGATTTTTTGAAGTATCTAAGAGATAGAAATAAAATGATCAATTGGATCGATCGCGATCAGTCATTGAAGGCTTCGACGAGGAGCTAGCACTCTAGTGGGATTGATCGAGACCAGATGCTCTGTGTGGACCAACCATAGAGGCCAAACATGTGTGTGGCTACTGTGCGACACCAATGTATTATCTGGTAGATTCAGATTATGGTGATCAACTATCCATGAAAAGGTATTATGTTCTGAACAGATAGATGTAGTAAAGAGTTTGCTGCATAGTTTTATTTTCAGATCTATATGAATGCATGCATATTATATTTAGATCCTTAGTGTAGGACCTAATATTCTAATATGATCAATAATTAATTAATTAGATTAATTAATTTTCTACTATATTTTAGCTATTTTTAATTTTTTTTTAAAAGTGGTACTACAAATCCTGCACTGCTTCCTTCAATAAGTTCATTAGCAAACTAGAAGAGGCATCCTCTATCAATGGTCCAGTCCTAATATACCACTGAAACCATAGCTCAGACTAAAGAACCAAAGATACACTATAGGACTAGCATACTCTTCATCGCTATCACCTTAGATTTTAGATCAGGATGATGTTGACCTTTAGAAGATCGATGAAAAAGAAGAACTTGACTGACTCATTTACTTAAGCCTCAGAACTAAGGAGTTCTTCAAACTTAAGTGAAAGATAGGTATTTGATGCTATTCTGATTAGCTTTAGTCCAAGTGGAAGTTTTTTGAAAATGTGTCTTAAAGCCAATCATCTAAGTTATAGATGATTGAAATTAGTATATGAATTATCAAATAGTAATAGTTATTTAGCTAATTCATCATAAAAGATCTATCTTTCTTAAATAAACTTTTAAATTATGAAGTCCTTAGAACCATACTCACTCGATAAAAAAAAATTTATCGGATGGTTCTTAAATTATTTACGATCAAATGATAAGTTATTTACTAGGATGATAACTTATCGGATATAGATCGCTATATGTCATATGCATTGGTTGTTCTCTTAATCAAGTGGTGTGGAGATACTAGTATGGCATGCAGATGAACTGTAGGAGTATATCTATACTGAACGTGACCAATGTAGCACTCTATTATCAAGAGTAGCTAGCTAAGATCAATAGGTATAAGTGTTCCTTCGATCTAAGATTACTATGGTGACTTGCAAGCAATTCATTGTACTTTAATGCCAGACTACCTATGTTTTTAATACAAGATCAGAAGATTTCTAGGTGCAGTCAAGTACTTATAGAGTTGGTGTGTGAGTCTATTAAAAAATATATTCCAAAGCCAATAATCAGTCTATTGACGGTTAAGCTATATTATAATTATAATTAATTAATTAATTAATTAATTATATTTTTAGCATTTTTCATCATAAGTTTTCATTTTCTAACGAATTTCATTATTTTGATGAATTTTTTAGGACTATTTAGGTTCGATAAATAGAGGATTTATCGATTAGTCCTAAAAACTATTCACGATCAAATGATAGGCTGTTAATAAGGATGACAGCATCTATCGAGCATAGATCACTGTATGCCATATTGGTTGGTTGTTCTCTTAACCAAGAAGTGTGGAGACACTGGTATGGCATATAGATGAGATGTAGGGGTACATCATCACTGAACGTTATCAACTATAGAGCATTCTACTATTGAGAATGTCTTTGATGGGATATAGGTATAAGTATCCCTTAGACCTAAGATCATCTTAGTGGCTTGCAAGCAACTTACTATACTCTTGTATCGAAATAACTGAATTTCTAATTTAGTAATAGAAGACTTCTAGGCATAGTCAAGTACTTATGAAGTCAGTGTGTAATCAAGATGGAATTGACCACTCCAAGAGTTGAAGAAGAGTGTATCACTATATTTCAATATAGCAAAATCTTGGCCAGGGTAATCCATGAGATAGATTTGGTATTTTGAAATATAATGTGGATAGCCTCACTAGAGTTGATAGTTGAACTCTAAGGTGTCCTATGAGCATTTTGATCAAGGGGATGAATTATATGAAAACTATATCCACATAGGTTCTAAGGATGTTATTCTACACATTCGACCTATCCAGCCATCTGGTACCATTACTAGATGATCACTTCGACTGGTATAGATATTTGTTCCTATGCTACCAACTTAGATTTGGATCTATGTGATCACACACATTAGAGCTCATGATTCGATTGGATGGTTGATCAATAATTGGAAATCGTTCTAAGGTTAAATGATCAATATGATTGATGTTTAATTTAGTGCAAATATTACAAGAGGATTGATTAGCAATTCGATTACTAATTATTTTAATTTGATTAAGCCAGAGAGTTAAGATTAAGTCTAATTAAATATAATTTTATAAATTTAGTTTGAGCTTGGTTGGATCAAGTCTAATTCATTTATTGGATAAGCCAAGTGCAAGGAAGAACTAATCCTTGTTCAACTAGGACTTGGGTCAACCCAATTTTCTAATTTGATTAGAAAATTAAATCTAATTTAATCTAATTTAATGAAGTTCATAATTAGAATAGGGCCTAATTTAATTGGGTTGAGTTACTTTTGGTTTGATTTAGTTTGAGAAACCATATTTGATCAAGTCAAATATGGTATCCTAGTAAGACTAGGATCCACATCTACTGGTATCCACTCGGACTGAATCTGGAGATATTCTCCTTCTCTTTCTTTTCTCCAAAAATCAGATCTAAATATGATTTAGATAATCTTCAAAACTTCTTCTGAAGATCACTCGTCGTCTCTGCAGCAGTGATGCCTTCTTCCTTTTTCGTCAGCCTTTTCTTGCCTGACTCGCATTAATCTGAAGGCCCAACTTCCTTGGGCGTGGAGAGGAGAGAGAGGGATAGATGGTGGCATGGATAAGGGAGAGGGGCAGCCTTGGGGCATGGCTTAGAGGAGGAGAGCATAGAAGTGGGCGCAGATAGGGTCTATTTATAGACTCTGCTGCGCCATGCAGTGCTGCATCACCTCGGCCAATCATGTTGCTTCATGCAATCCGATCTAAATCTGATTGGTGGGATGACATCACTTGATCCAATCAGATAAGAGACCTATAGGTTCAATCTTAGATGGCACCTAAGATTGGTCAAAGTAGATACCCAAGGGCCACCTAAGTAGAAACCAAGAAGCAACTTGGAGTCCCATCCGTATGGGACTCCAACATCCCTATCCATGGGTGCACGCCATCCTAGGCATGCACCCCATTCTTTCTAATTTTTAGAGAGGGGACATGCCCCTATCTACTCTCCAATAAGTGCATGACACATGGGTAGATGTCCAAGGATCAAATGTCAATATTTGACCAAGTCAAAGTACAAGAATTAGCAGGTGATGGAAAATGGTAGGTGTTGTCTCAAATTTATCTCATAAATTAAGATAACCCTTTTCTAACTTGGACAAGCTCTAGTCAGACCAGGTAAAGGTACCTGAGTGAGCACAAACTCATTTAGCTCAATCGAGATAACTTTTATGATAGAAAATGAAGAAGGTTAGGCTCAATTGTATGCTAGTACGATTTCCTTGAACCTAATTGAATCATATTCAAATCAATTGAACTGGGTTAGTCCAATTGATGATATCCATATCCAAATCCTTGTTTGTGTGACCCAATTTGGTTCAGTTCTATATGATAATGGGATATGTCATGATCTCCATCATCGACATCATCGAAACTCCTTTCGATGGATCAGAACTCTTCTGATTCAGACAACTTAGAATGATCGATCATCTAAATCATTCTAATTGCTCCCAAAATCCACCAGTGACACCTAGCAGCATATGGTGGTAACCCATCAAAACTAAAAATAAACCTCTCG
>QRFJ01002284.1:0-135474 GCA_006176705.1 Cocos nucifera | reverse complement strand
GAAAAAGAAGAACTTGACTGACTCATTTACTTAAGCCTCAGAACTAAGGAGTTCTTCAAACTTAAGTGAAAGATAGGTATTTGATGCTATTCTGATTAGCTTTAGTCCAAGTGGAAGTTTTTTGAAAATGTGTCTTAAAGCCAATCATCTAAGTTATAGATGATTGAAATTAGTATATGAATTATCAAATAGTAATAGTTATTTAGCTAATTCATCATAAAAGATCTATCTTTCTTAAATAAACTTTTAAATTATGAAGTCCTTAGAACCATACTCACTCGATAAAAAAAAATTTATCGGATGGTTCTTAAATTATTTACGATCAAATGATAAGTTATTTACTAGGATGATAACTTATCGGATATAGATCGCTATATGTCATATGCATTGGTTGTTCTCTTAATCAAGTGGTGTGGAGATACTAGTATGGCATGCAGATGAACTGTAGGAGTATATCTATACTGAACGTGACCAATGTAGCACTCTATTATCAAGAGTAGCTAGCTAAGATCAATAGGTATAAGTGTTCCTTCGATCTAAGATTACTATGGTGACTTGCAAGCAATTCATTGTACTTTAATGCCAGACTACCTATGTTTTTAATACAAGATCAGAAGATTTCTAGGTGCAGTCAAGTACTTATAGAGTTGGTGTGTGAGTCTATTAAAAAATATATTCCAAAGCCAATAATCAGTCTATTGACGGTTAAGCTATATTATAATTATAATTAATTAATTAATTAATTAATTATATTTTTAGCATTTTTCATCATAAGTTTTCATTTTCTAACGAATTTCATTATTTTGATGAATTTTTTAGGACTATTTAGGTTCGATAAATAGAGGATTTATCGATTAGTCCTAAAAACTATTCACGATCAAATGATAGGCTGTTAATAAGGATGACAGCATCTATCGAGCATAGATCACTGTATGCCATATTGGTTGGTTGTTCTCTTAACCAAGAAGTGTGGAGACACTGGTATGGCATATAGATGAGATGTAGGGGTACATCATCACTGAACGTTATCAACTATAGAGCATTCTACTATTGAGAATGTCTTTGATGGGATATAGGTATAAGTATCCCTTAGACCTAAGATCATCTTAGTGGCTTGCAAGCAACTTACTATACTCTTGTATCGAAATAACTGAATTTCTAATTTAGTAATAGAAGACTTCTAGGCATAGTCAAGTACTTATGAAGTCAGTGTGTAATCAAGATGGAATTGACCACTCCAAGAGTTGAAGAAGAGTGTATCACTATATTTCAATATAGCAAAATCTTGGCCAGGGTAATCCATGAGATAGATTTGGTATTTTGAAATATAATGTGGATAGCCTCACTAGAGTTGATAGTTGAACTCTAAGGTGTCCTATGAGCATTTTGATCAAGGGGATGAATTATATGAAAACTATATCCACATAGGTTCTAAGGATGTTATTCTACACATTCGACCTATCCAGCCATCTGGTACCATTACTAGATGATCACTTCGACTGGTATAGATATTTGTTCCTATGCTACCAACTTAGATTTGGATCTATGTGATCACACACATTAGAGCTCATGATTCGATTGGATGGTTGATCAATAATTGGAAATCGTTCTAAGGTTAAATGATCAATATGATTGATGTTTAATTTAGTGCAAATATTACAAGAGGATTGATTAGCAATTCGATTACTAATTATTTTAATTTGATTAAGCCAGAGAGTTAAGATTAAGTCTAATTAAATATAATTTTATAAATTTAGTTTGAGCTTGGTTGGATCAAGTCTAATTCATTTATTGGATAAGCCAAGTGCAAGGAAGAACTAATCCTTGTTCAACTAGGACTTGGGTCAACCCAATTTTCTAATTTGATTAGAAAATTAAATCTAATTTAATCTAATTTAATGAAGTTCATAATTAGAATAGGGCCTAATTTAATTGGGTTGAGTTACTTTTGGTTTGATTTAGTTTGAGAAACCATATTTGATCAAGTCAAATATGGTATCCTAGTAAGACTAGGATCCACATCTACTGGTATCCACTCGGACTGAATCTGGAGATATTCTCCTTCTCTTTCTTTTCTCCAAAAATCAGATCTAAATATGATTTAGATAATCTTCAAAACTTCTTCTGAAGATCACTCGTCGTCTCTGCAGCAGTGATGCCTTCTTCCTTTTTCGTCAGCCTTTTCTTGCCTGACTCGCATTAATCTGAAGGCCCAACTTCCTTGGGCGTGGAGAGGAGAGAGAGGGATAGATGGTGGCATGGATAAGGGAGAGGGGCAGCCTTGGGGCATGGCTTAGAGGAGGAGAGCATAGAAGTGGGCGCAGATAGGGTCTATTTATAGACTCTGCTGCGCCATGCAGTGCTGCATCACCTCGGCCAATCATGTTGCTTCATGCAATCCGATCTAAATCTGATTGGTGGGATGACATCACTTGATCCAATCAGATAAGAGACCTATAGGTTCAATCTTAGATGGCACCTAAGATTGGTCAAAGTAGATACCCAAGGGCCACCTAAGTAGAAACCAAGAAGCAACTTGGAGTCCCATCCGTATGGGACTCCAACATCCCTATCCATGGGTGCACGCCATCCTAGGCATGCACCCCATTCTTTCTAATTTTTAGAGAGGGGACATGCCCCTATCTACTCTCCAATAAGTGCATGACACATGGGTAGATGTCCAAGGATCAAATGTCAATATTTGACCAAGTCAAAGTACAAGAATTAGCAGGTGATGGAAAATGGTAGGTGTTGTCTCAAATTTATCTCATAAATTAAGATAACCCTTTTCTAACTTGGACAAGCTCTAGTCAGACCAGGTAAAGGTACCTGAGTGAGCACAAACTCATTTAGCTCAATCGAGATAACTTTTATGATAGAAAATGAAGAAGGTTAGGCTCAATTGTATGCTAGTACGATTTCCTTGAACCTAATTGAATCATATTCAAATCAATTGAACTGGGTTAGTCCAATTGATGATATCCATATCCAAATCCTTGTTTGTGTGACCCAATTTGGTTCAGTTCTATATGATAATGGGATATGTCATGATCTCCATCATCGACATCATCGAAACTCCTTTCGATGGATCAGAACTCTTCTGATTCAGACCAACATAGAATGATCGATCATCTAAATCATTCTAATTGCTCCCAAAATCCACCAGTGACACCTAGCAGCATATGGTGGTAACCCATCAAAACTAAAAATAAACCTCTCGATGTAGCTACTTTGTGATTAAGTTCTTCTATCTTGAGTCCGATCAGATTAGGGTTAAGTGAACTCGTCAAACCTAGTTGCTTCATATGATGTAATCATTCGATTCGAGTCCAATGTGAAAATCTAAATAGAAACTCTTTCTATTATTTCATCTAAGCATGGCCATGGATTTCTGGACTTGATTCTCATGATCATCATAGGGCTACTCCTCTACCATCGAGGTAGATAGATTCCATCTTGATGCAATCCAGTTCCTACAATGAACATGCTATAGCCAACTCACCTCAGGGTTCAATGGCTAGGAGACGAGTAATGGTGTAGTCAAACTATAACACCCTCAGTGAACTGCGATGCATCTCAGGTCAAAGAACCAGACACACTACTGCAGCATCGAGTCAGTCATGACGAGAAGTAGACTTCCTAATGACTACTCGAGGTGGTCACGCTCAGTGCCCTCGTTCTCTAACGAGTACCTGTACTTTCACTCCGGTGTCTCCACACCGTAGTGTTAGATATATGTGCCCTAGAAGCCAGAATTGGCTGACACTTGTAATACATTTCTAGGGGCAAAATTATAATTTTGACTATAATTAATGAAATGGGTTATTTTCTATCACACATGTGTATTTAGTGTCTGTGATACATCCTTTGAGTTAATGGTAATGATAATTCATATTTTCAAGAGTTGAAAATTTAAGACATGAATAATCATTATTAACTCATAAACAGCTCCGACCATAGGATCATCACGAGGATGGTGATTGATCCAGAAGGTTGGTGTACGATCGCTTCTCTTTAGTAGATGAGTCTTGAGTATACGGTGTGGAGACACCGGAGCGAGAGTACAGGTACTCGTTAGAGAACGAGGGCACTGAGCGTGACCACCTCGAGTAGTCATTAGGAAGTCTACCTTCTCGTCAATGACTGACTCGATGCTGCAGTAGTGTGTCTGGTTCTTTGCCCTGAGATGCATCGGCAGTTCACCTTGAGGGTGTTATAGTTTGACTACACCATTACTCGGTCTCCTAGCCATATGGAACCCTGAGGTGTATGTTGGCTGTACATGTTCATTGTAGGAACTGGATTGCATCAAGATGGGATCTATCTACCTCGGTGGTAGAGGAGTAGCCCTATGATGATCATGAGAATCAAGTCCTGAAGCCCATGGCCATGGCAGAGTGAAATAATAGAAAGAGTTTCTATTTAGGTTTTCACATTGGACTCGAATCGAATGATTATATCATATGACAGAGACTAGGGTTTGACGAGTTCACCTTAACCCTAATCTGATCGGGGCTCAAGATAGAAGAACTTAATCACACAGGTAGCTGCACCAAGAGGTTCACATTCAGCTCTGATGGGTTGCCACCATATACTGCTAGGTGTCACTGGTGGATTTTGGGAGCAATTAGAATGATTTAGATGATCGATCATTCTAGCTGTTCGAATCAGAAGAGTTCTGATCCATCGAAAGGAGTTTCGATGATGTCTATGATAGAGATCATGACATATCCCATTACCATACAGAACTGAACCTAACTGGATCACACAAATAAGGGTTTGAATCTGGTGATCATCAATTGAACTGATCTAGTTCAATTGATCTGAATGAGATTCAATTAGGTTCAAGGAAATCGTGCTAGCAATCGATTGAACCTAACGTTCTTCTTTTACTATCACAAATAAGTTGTCCTTACTGAGCCAAAGGAGTTTGTGCTCAATCAGAGGCCTTCATATGTCTGACTGGAGGTTGTCCAAGTCAGAATAGGTTGTCTTATTTGTAAGACATTACTGCCATTTTTGGTCACCTGCCATTTCTTGTTCTTTGACTTTGGTCAAAAGTCTACCTTTGACTGGTCAAACGTTGACCATTCACCCTTTGACTTTTGACCACATGTCATGCACCTATTGAGAGCTGGTGGGGGCCTGTCCCCCTGCCAGAACCTGCAAGGAGAAGGGCGCACGCCAAGGGTGGCGTGAGCCCAAGTTGGAGCGCCTAGGAGTCCTTGTTGGACAAGGACTCCACCTCCTTTTGATTCCAATCAGAGTTCTACTAAGAATCCAGTTTGACTGGTCTTAGGCGCCTCTAAGGAGGAATCAGGGTCTCTATTCCAACCAATCAGATTTAGATCTGATTTCACAAAGGGTTGTGATTGGAGAGAAAGAGGATTGGATCACAAGAGTCTATAAATAAGACCCTGCGCCCAAACCCTAATTCTAAGCTATTATACACGCCCCAAGGCTGCCTCTCCCCTCCTCCTCCATGCCATAGCTTCTCTCCCCTTGCTCTCCACGTCCAAAGGTTTTTGACTTAGGTTGGTGCGATTCAGATCAAGGAAAGGCGATCAAAAGCAAGAAGGCTGCGCTGCTGCAAAAGGACGACTGCAGATCTTCAAAAGAGTTTTGAAGATCCTCCAGATCAGATCCAGATCTAATTTTTGAGTGTGATAGAGAAGAAGAGGATCTCCAGATCCAACCCGAGTGGATACCGGTAGAGGCCAGGCGCTTGCGTGGCTAGATCCAGAACCTTCCGCTGCAATCAGGATCATCTACAGGGTAATAGGATTACCCAAATCAGGTAAATTAAATTTGATTTAATTTATCTTTTTATTTTATTTATTAAAATAATAAGAATCAGATCTGAAAACATATCAAGATCTGATTGAGATCAAGAGAAAAATTTTTGAAATATATCTCTTGATCTAATCAGATCTGGACGAACCTGGACCGGGAAATCAGGATTTCCCTTCAACTGGTATCAAGCCATGGTTCTAAATTGTTTAGATCTGATTTTAATTTTATTTTAATTAGAAAATAAAGTGATTTCAGATATCACATGAGATGTTATCAGATCTAAAATCAGAAAAATTAAAATTAAATGATTTGGATCTAAGAACATGAAGATATGCATGACTAGTTCTAGAATAGAATAGTTCTATAGAATAGTTTTGCATGTCTTTGATTTAATCTGATTAAATCATATTTTAGATCTTCTTATTTACTATTTTCTGATATTATAAGTGTTTAATAACATCTGATAAACAGCAAATAAAAATTATTTAATTTTAAATATCATATGAGATATGATAGATGCATGACTAGACTAGTTGTAGAATAGTTCTACATAATTGTCTAGATTAGAATTTATTTTGATTAGATAATTTAAATCCAATTTTTTAGATTATTATGAGATAATTTAGATCTGAAAACATGCATGATTTGATACATGAGATGTATGCAAAATATGCCTTGATTAGATCTAAATTTGTATATAGATATATGATATAGATCTATAACTGTTTTGTAGATTTACATGTTCCTGATTAAGGCGTTCTTGGCCGTCCGTCTAACGAAGAAGGGTTGAGGCCCTCTCTTCCATTCGATGGGGTGTTCTTATGATTGTAGGGGTGCTGCGTGTTCGTCCTTAATCAGAAACCCAAAACTTACTTTCTGCAAAACCTAGATCCTGAAACCCTAGGATTTATTGTGCATATTTTGTTTAGAACCCAACTTAATTAAGAATTAAGTTTATGGAATATTAATTAGGTCTAAAATTGAGAATTTCAGATCTAAGACATATTCATAATACTGGGTTCGGGCTTGGGTAGCTCAATTAGGTCTAAGTGGTTGATCAAACCGAATCAAGAGTTGGTTAGATGGGATCAAACAATGCTTAAATTGACCAGCCTAATAGGATTAAGTCTGGGACAAGATCGAGTCACGATCAAGCAAGACCTAATTAGGCTCAGAGGTTAGAGTCTGGATTGTAGCTAACCCAATTGGTTCTGACTCAACAATTTGGTGTCAAGTAACTTTGGCAAACGACCGACTTTTTTTAATTGGAAGCTACTCGACCTGAATGCATTCTTTGGAGTTAACGGCATATTCCTTCCACCGGTCTCACTTACCTGGCCATATCTGTTGACACAGTTCTGATCTGAGGTGGTCAATAATCCGAGCTGACCCATGCCACTAGGTTAGTCATAATTGTTATGACTAAGCCAAGTCTAGTTTAATGAGACCTGAATCAATTCTCCCTAAGAAAAGATTAAGTCCGAGGTCTTCCACAATTGTAGACGTGCGGGCCCTTCCCGGGGTTGATTGTTCTCGGCTGGATATAGTGGCTCAGTTGCACCGGGAAGATGCAACCATGTCTATTAGGCATTGGATGCTATGGGCTGAAGGATGAGTTGGCCAATATTCGGATACGGTGAGAGACCCAATTAGGAACCAGTCTATGCAATGGTGGGTCTGACTTAACTAAGGAGTGATCAATATTCGGATCGGTGAGATTCATGAATTAGAGACCAAGTTTGGGTGCACCATGATTAGAGAATCATTGAACAAGAGTTGTTCACTCATTGGCTAACCCATCACCAATAACTGTTAGGTGAGGTGATGAGTCAGTTGGTGAGACCGCACCACCCACTAGAAATCATCAATCGTGGAGATTTTCGCATCTCTACAGAGGGAGTGTAGGGATCCGAGAAAATAGTGAGAGCTAATTTGTTTAAAAATAAAATCCCTAAACAAATTGGTCAAGTCAAAATTACAGTATCTAACTAGAATCTTTGACTCTCTACAGGAATATGTCTGCGTCCAACCCATTGGCACGTATCCTAGACACACATAGACTGACTGGACCCAATTATAAAGATTGGCTCAGGAACTACAAAATTGTTTTGGGTTCAGAGAAGTTAACACATGTTTTGGACCAGGACCCTCCCACCTTACCAGCTCGTCCATCTGTTGAACAGAGAGCATCTCTGGAAAAATGGATTGACGAAGACAATAAGGCCAGATACTACATGTTGGGCTCGATGTCTGATGAGCTCCAGCGCCAACATGAAGATATCGGGACTGCTCGCCAAATGTTGGCTCACCTGCAGGAGATGTTTGGTGAACAGAGTCGCGCAGCCAAATATCAAGTCACAAAATGACTTTTTAAGGCTAAGATGCGTGATGGGCAGTCAGTCCAAGATCACTGTCTGACAATGATCAAGGACATGGAAGAGCTTGAGAAGCTTGGTGTGAAGTTGGACTTGGACTTGCAGAACGATATTATTCTGCAATCCTTGACTGATGCATATGGGCAATTCATCATGAATTACCACATGCATAAACTTCAGAATTCCTTGGCCGAGTTGATGAATATGCTGGTTACTGTTGAGCTTTCTATGAAAGGTTCTAAAGGCTCAGTTCTTGCTATGGAACGGACTTCTTCCAAAAGAAAGTCTTATGGAAAGAAAAAGAAGTCTGTGAAAAAGCAAAAGTTAGAAGGATCAAAGAAGAAGAAGGCAAAATTGAAGAAAAAGGCCGATGGCAAAGGAAAGTGTTTCCATTGCAACAGCGACGGCCATTGGAAGCGAAACTGCCCTATTTACCTGGCCACCCTAAAGAACAAGAAGGAAGGTCCTTCTGGAGGTATGCTCGTTATTGAGTCTAACCTTACGGTTTCTTCTGCATCCAGTTGGGTGCTTGACTCTGGTTCTAGTGCTCATCTGTGCACTTCTATGCAGGGTCTTGAGGATAGCAGGAGGCTGAGGGATGGAGATATGATCCTACACGTCGGTAATGGAGCAAGAGTTGCTGCAGTAGCCATGGGAACATACCCTCTGCGATTACCATCTGGTGGTGGAATCTACTATCATAGTTTGCTTGGAACTCTTCCAGCTGACAGCTCCACCATTGCACACAAACAGACTTCCAGATGTCGACTTTCGATCATCTATATCGGACATGAAGTCCGAGTCTATGTATCCTTGAACTAGGAGTTCTCCGTTACCAAAGACCAACATCATATCCTTAGTTCTTCTCAAGTACTTAAGGATACATTTCACAGAAGTCCAGTGTTCTTCACCTGGATTTGACTGATATCTGCTTGTGACACTCACAGCATGGGCTATATCAGGTCGTGTACGTAGCATGGCATACATGAGGCTCCCTATTGCAGAAGCATAAGGGATCTTGCTCATGCGTTCTATTTCCTCAGGTGTGCTAGGGCACATCTTCTTGGAAAGATGAATACCATGTCTGAAGGGTATTAATCTTTCCAAGAAGATGTGCCCCAGCACACCTGAGGAAATAGAACGCATGAGCAAGATCCCTTATGCTTCTGCAATAGGGAGCCTCATGTATGCCATGCTATGTACACGACCTGATATAGCCCATGCTGTGAGTGTCACAAGCAGATATCAGTCAAATCTAGGTGAAGAACACTGGACTTCTGTGAAATGTATCCTTAAGTACTTGAGAAGAACTAAGGATATGATGTTGGTCTTTGGTAATGGAGAACTCCAAGTCCAGGGATACACAGACTCGGATTTCATGTTCGATATAGATGATCGAAAGTCGACATCTGGGAGTCTGTTTGTGTGCAATGGTGGTGCTGTCAGCTGGAAGAGTTCCAAGCAAACTGTGATAGCAGATTCCACCATGGAAGCAGAATATATCGCTGCATCAGAGGCTGCGAAGGAAGCATTCTGGTACAAGAAGTTTGCTGCAGAAATTGGAGTAATGCCATCAGATGCCATTCCTCTATACTGCGACAACAATGGCGCCATAGCCCTTGCTAAGGAGCCGAGGTCTCACCAGAAATCCAAGCACATTGAGCGGCGATACCACCTCATCCGCGATTACCTCGAGAAAGGTTACGTCGAGGTCAAGAGAGTCAACTCCACAGATAATGTGGCAGACCCACTTACAAAGCCGTTGGGCCAGCAGAAGATCGAAGCCCACCTTGAGAAGATGGGACTTAGACTTGTAGCCAATTGGCTTTAGGACAAGTGGGAGATTGTTAGATATATGTGCCCTAGAAGCCAGAATTGGCTGACACTTGTAATACACTTCTAGGGGCAAAATTATAATTTTGACTATAATCAATAAAATGGGTTATTTTCTATCACATATGTGTATTTAGTGTCTGTGATACATCCTTTGAGTTAATGGTAATGATAATTCATATTTTCAAGAGTTGAAAATTTAAGACATGAATAATCATTATTAACTCATAAAATGCTCCCGACCATAGGATCATCACGAGGATGGTGATTGATCCGGAAAGGTTGGTGTACAATCGCTTCTCTTTAGTAGATGAGTCTTGAGTCTACGGTGTGGAGACACCGGAGCGAGAGTACAGGTACTCGTTAGAGAACGAGGGCACTGAGCGTGACCACCTCGAGTAGTCATTAGGGAGTCTACCTTCTCGTCAATGACTGACTCGATGCTGCAGTAGTGTGTCTGGTTCTTTGACCTGAGATGCATCGGCAGTTCACCTTGAGGGTGTTATAGTTTGACTACACCATTACTCGGTCTCCTAGCCATATGGAACCCTGAGGTGTATGTTGGCTATAGCATGTTCATTGTAGGAACTGGATTGCATCAAGATGGGAATCTATCTACCTCGGTGGTAGAGGAGCAGCCCTATGATGATCATGAGAATCAAGTCCAGAAGCCCATGGCCATGGCAGAGTGAAATAATAGAAAGAGTTTCTATTTAGATTTTCACATTGGACTCGAATCGAATGATTACATCATATGACAGAGACTAGGGTTTGACGAGTTCACCTTAACCCTAATCTGATCGGGGCTCAAGATAGAAGAACTTAATCACACAGGTAGCTGCACCAAGAGGTTCGCATTCAGCTCTGATGGGTTGCCACCATATACTGCTAGGTGTCACTGGTGGATTTTGGGAGCAATTAGAATGATTTAGATGATCGATCATTCTAGCTGTTCGAATCAGAAGAGTTCTGATCCATCGAAAGGAGTTTCGATGATGTCGATGATAGAGATCATGACATATCCCATTACCATACAGAACTGAACCTAACTGGGTCACACAAACAAGGGTTTGAATCTGGTGATCATCAATTGAACTGATCTAGTTCAATTGATCTGAATGAGATTCAATTAGGTTCAAGGAAATCGTGCTAGCACTCGATTGAACCTAACGTTCTTCTTTTACTATCATAAATAAGTTGTCCTGACTGAGCCAAAGGAGTTTGTGCTCAATCAGAGGCCTTCATATGGTCTGACTGGAGGTTGTCCAAGTCAGAATAGGTTGTCTTATTTGTAAGACATTACTGCCATTTTTGGTCACCTGCCATTTCTTGTTCTTTGACTTTGGTCAAAAGTCTACCTTTGACTGGTCAAACGTTGACCATTGACCCTTTGACTTTTGACCACATGTCATGCACCTATTGGAGAGCTGGTGGGGGCCTGTCCCCCTGCCAGAACCTGGCAAGGAGAAGGGCGCACGCCAAGGGTGGCGTGAGCCCAAGTAGGAGGCGCCTAGGAGTCCTTGTTGGACAAGGACTCCACCTCCCTTTTGGATTCCAATCAGAGTTCTACTAAGAATCCAGTTTGACTGGTCTTAGGCACCCTCTAAGGAGGAATCCAGGGGTCTCTATTCCAACCAATCAGATTTAGATCTGATTTCACAAAGGGTTGTGATTGGTTGAGAGGAAGAGGAGTTGGATCACAAGAGGTCTATAAATAAGACCCTGCGCCCAACCCTAATTCTAATGCTATTAGACACGCCCCAAGGCTGCCTCTCCCCTCCTTCTCCACGCCATAGCTTCTTCTCCCCTTGCTCTCCACGTCCAAAAGGTGTTTTGGACTTAGGTTGGTGCGATTCAGATCAAGGAAAGGCGATCAAAAGCAAGAAGGCTGCGCTGCTGCAAAAGGACGACTGCAGATCTTCAAAAGAGTTTTGAAGATCCTCCAAATCAGATCCAGATCTGATTTTTGGAGGTGTGATAGAGAAGAAGAGGATCTCCAGATCCAACCCGAGTGGATACCGGTAGAGGCCAGGCGCTTGCGTGGCTAAGATCCAGAACCTTCCGCTGCAATCAGGATCATCTACAGGGTAATAGGATTACCCAAATCAGGTAAATTAAATTTGATTTAATTTATCTTATTTTATTTTATTTATTAAAATAATAAGAATCAGATCTGAAACATATCAAGATCTGATTGAGATCAAGAAAAAATTTTTGAAATATATCTCTTGATCTAATCAGATCTGGACGAACCTGGACCGGGAAATCAGGATTTCCCTTCATCACCATCCTCATGATGATCCTATAGTTAGAAGCATTTTATGAGTTAATAACGAAAATTCTTGTCTTAAATTTTCAACTTTTGAAAATAAGAATTATCATTACCATTAACTCAAGGGATGTATCACAGACACTTAATACACTTATGTGATAGAAAATAATCCATTTTATTATTTATAGTCAAAATTATAATTTTATCCTTAGAAGTGTATTACAAGTGTCAGCCAATTCTAGCTTCTAGGGCACACATATCTAACAGACTGAACCATGGTGCATTACATTATGTTTGCTGCCACGAATGATGAGTTCAGTCATAAATTCGAGATGGCTCAACCAAAAGATATGCTTCGAGTGTTAGAAGATTTTTTTGGCACATCCGATGATGTTGAAAGGCACAAGACTAGTTGTGCCATCTTCAATAACAGGATGCAGGATGGTGCCTCTATCATTGATCATGTACTATACATGATCGAGCTAATAGAGTGATTGAGCAAACTCGACTTTTTCTTGCATAAACAGCTAGGAAAAGATGCAATACAGAACTTGCTGCCCAAGTCCTATCTCCCATTCCTCACTTATTATAGAATGACAAAGCCTGAAGTTGACTACCATTAGTTATTGGAGTTGCTTCAAAACTTTGAGAAAGATCACCAACTCCATAAGGAGTCGATGAACTTAGTGGGAGGTTCATCTTCTGGTTCTTGACCTTTCAGAAAGAAAAGAAGAACGAGAAGAAGAAAGCAAAGAATGTGCAAGTTCAGGCTAGGACATTTGTGTAGGGCCAGACCAGGAATATTAAGCCTGATAAGAATTAAGATGAATGCTTCTTTTACAAGAAGTGGGGGCACTAGAAGAGGAACAATCCTCAGTACATTGTCTTTCTAGATCCGAACAGGTAGAGAAAGAAGCAAGCTGTTATTGGGTAAGATATTTATAAGACTCCTTGCAATTTCTATATTTATGATATTACTAACTGGATATTGGATATCGATAGCCCTTATCATATTTGTAATTCATTGTAGGGGTTACAGGTCAGTAGAAAATTTGAGCGAGGTGAAAGATTTCTGAACGTTGGAGATGGAAGATTAATTCCAGTTCTAGCTTTAGGAATCTTGAAATTTATATTTGAGTCCCATACTGTTGTTCTTAATGATTTTCATTTCTATCCTAGTTTTTTTTTAAATGTAATTTCTATAAGTCTTTTGGCCAAAAATGATTATGAAATTTCGATAAAGAAACAAATTTATAATATCATTATTAATAGTGTTACTCTTTTCTATGGACATTTGAACAATGGTGTGTATATGCTATCACAACTAGTTAACATAGTCTATTCAACTGGTAAGCAACCTAGATTAGATATATTGGGAATTATATCCCAGAAGCCAATTGTTAGCCTATTAATGGTTGAGCTATTTTGTATATGTAATTGATCATTGATAAATAAAATACTTTGGCATGTTTTTCATCATAAGTCTTCATCTTCTAATGAACTCCATTTTTGTGATGAAATCCTTAGGACTATTTAGTTTCGATAAAGAGAGGATTTATTGATTAGTCCTTAAATCAGTTTCTGGCCAAATGATAGGCTGTTAAATAGGACTATAGCGTCTATCGAGCATAGGTCACTGTATGCCATATAGGTTGGTTATCCTCTTAACCAAGAAGTATGGAGACACTGATATGGCATACAAGTGAGATATATGGGTACATCGTCATTGAACATGACCAACTTCAGAGAATTCTGCTGTCGAGGATGTCTCTGATGGGATATAGGTATAAGTGTCCCTTAGACCTGAGATCATCTCAGTGACTTGCAAGCAACTCACTGTTCTTTGGTACTAGACTAACTAAACTTTTAATTCAATAATGGAAGGCGTCTAGGCATAGTTAAGTATCAACGAAGTCGGTGTGTGATCAAGATGGAATTGACTACTCCAAGAGTTGGAGAAGAATGCATCACTGTATTTCAATATAGCAAAATATTATCCAAGGTAATCCATCAAATGGATTTGATATTTTGAAATACAATGTGGACAATCTAATCAAAGTTGATAGTTAAACTCTAAGGTGTCGTACCAGCATTTTGGTAAAGAGGATGAATTATATGGAAACAATATCTGCATGGATTCTAAGGATGGTGTTCTACACATTCGACCTATCCGATCATCGGATATCATTGCTCGATGATCACTTCGATTGGTATAAAAATTCATTTCTATATTATCGACTTAGGTTCAAACCTATGAGGTCACATACATTAGAGCTCATGATCAGATCAGATGGTTGATCAAGATTGAGATCACATACATTAGAGCTCATGATCTGATCAGATGGTTGATCAAGATTGAGAATCATTCTAGGGTTAAATGATTAATATGATTGATGTTTAACCTAGTGCAAGTATTGTAGGAGGATTGATTAGCAAGTTGATTGCTAATTGACTTAATTGGATTAAGCCAAAAGATTGAGATTAAGTTTAATTAAATATAATTTAATTATATTTGATTTGGGCTAGATTGGATCAAGTTCAATTAACTTATTGGATAAGTCAAGTGCAAAGAAAAACTAGTCCTAGTCTAACTAGGACTTAGATCAACCCAATTTTCTAATTTGATTAGAAAATTAAATCAAAATTAAATCTACTTTAATATAATTTAATTAAACCATTAATTAGGTTAGAACCAAATTTAATTTGGTTGAGTTGGTTTTGGTTTTATTTGGTTTAAGAAACCACTTTGACCATGTCATAGATAGAATCCTAGTAAGACTAGGATTCCTCCTTGCGCCACCTTACTCCCAATGGCCCCCATGCCTATTTTTTTTGGTATATTCATGAAAAGTCCTTTTCTTCCTGATCTTCATGTATGCCTCATCTGTCTCTCTCTTTCTCATATGGTAATTTAGTAGAAGATCAAGTCAAAGAAGGAGTTTGTTTTGATATTGAATTCTATGAGATAGAATCCTAACAAACACAAACTCTCCCCAAAAGGTGCTGCCCCTCTCTCAATTAATTTCTCGCTTATTCCATATGAGAAATCCATTTTCTTGTGTGCCTTTCTTTTCTGGTGCATGCCAAAAATTATGAAGTGGATGCCCAAGAGTTGGGCATCCTTTGACTTGCCCTATTTGACCTTTCCTTGTCTAGTATTTGACCTAGACAAGGATTCTTTTTTTCCTATATATTTTGAATGAATTTTGGCTTGAAATTTTTGTGGGTTATGGATCTTTGAGAGGAATTTGAGGTGTACAAAAATTAGGGAGAAATAACCTCTTGGCATTGAGATTCAATAGACACAAAACTAGGTATCTAGGTGAGAGCAAAGAGAAGAAGAGCAGGGTCATCTTGTAGGATTGCTGTGTTCATCTCTTCCCTTCTTTCTTCCTTGAATTTTCTAAGAGTGTCTCACATCTAAAACATTTTCTCCTCTTTTTTCTTTCTGGAAGTGTCCAATCTAGAAGAAAGAGAGCATTTGATCAATCATCGAAGAAAGATCAGCATTGTACTAGCATACTGTGCCTGATTTTCCAGCATCTGGATTTTTCTGATCAGGGATCGTGGGACTCATGTGGACGACTCTTAGAGGTCGGACATGTGTATCGGCTTGAAACTTCATCCTCAAAATCTTAGATCAGTGAGTTAGAATATCTAAATCTTCTCAAGTAATAGATCTGATCTATTGATTTTTTCATACATGCATGAGATGTAGTGTAGATCTAGGTTGATGTGATCAACCTTTCCTTTTATTTATTTTTTATTTTAGATTTAAATGCCATGCAATAATCATATAATATGATCTAGGGATTATCTAATATTTAGAATTAATTAGATTAATTTTGAGTCTTCTACTGTTGATCTAGAAAAAGTTTCAAGATCTAGCCCTAAAATCCTAGATTTGGTTCCTTCAAGATAGTGTGTTCGATATCTACTTATGGCACTATAGGTTAGGTCATATAGACAAGAATAGGATAAATAGATTGACTCAAAAGAAAATCTCCAAAGTCAATGATTGTGAATCACTTCCAACCTATGAGTCATGTCTTCTTGGTAAAATGATCAAGTCATCTTTTACTGAAAAAGGTGAGAGAGCCATTGAGCTCTTAGGCCTAGTACATACTGATGTATGTTGACTAATAAGCATAAGTGTCAAAGGTAGATATTTCTACTTCATCACTTTCATAGATGATCTATCCAAATATGAATATGTTTATCTGATGAAAAATAAGTTGAATTCATTTGAAATGTTCAAACGATTCTGAAGTGAAGTAAAAAAATAAACTAGAAAGAATATTAAAACTCTTCGATCTGATCGAGGAGGAGAATATCTTTTCGGTGAGTTTCTCATATATGTAGGAGTGAATGGGATTCTTTCCCAATGGATTCCTCCAAGAACACCACAACATAATGATGTATTTGAAAGGAGAAATTAGACTCTTTTAGACATGGTCCGATCTATTATGGGTTTTGCCAGCTTGCCGATATCCTTTTAGGGATATGCACTCAAATCGACTTTCTATCTATTAAATATGATTCCAAGTAAGTCTGTAGTTAAGACTCCATATGAGATATGGATAGAGTGTAAGCCAGCACTTTTATATCTTTGGGTTTGTGGGTGTCCGACTTATGTCAAATGGTTTGTTACAGATAAACATGGATCTAGGTCTAACAAGTAAATATTCATAGGATACCCAAAAGAGACCAAAGGATATTATTTCTACCATACTGATGAACAATAGGTATTCATCAGCCTTAAGATAATTTTTTTAGAAAAGAAGTTCCTTGGTGAAGAAACTGTTGTCCCTGAGGTTGAACTTGATGAGGTTCAATAGGTAGATAAATCGATATCTATAGCTGAACCTAAGTCGAATTTGATTAGATCAGATCTAGAGCCTACTGTACCTATACCATTAAGGTGATCTGGTAGAGTACCGCATCACCTAGATAGATACTATAATTTCTTGATCTGGAATGGTGATCCCATCAAACTCGATGAGAATGATGAGGATCCGATCACCTATATGGATGCTATGCAGAGATCTGATTCTAGAAAATGGCTTGAGGCCATGAAATCCAAAATGGAGTCCTTGAAAGTTAATGATGTGTGGATATTGGTTGACTCATCTGAAGGGGTTAAACCCATTGGGTGTAAGTGGATCTTCAAAAGAAAAAGGAGCACAAACGAAAAGGTGGAGATCTATAAAGTCCGTTTGGTTGTCAAAGGATATTATCAATATTATGGTGTTGACTATAATGAGATATTCTCTCCTATGGTAATGCTTAAATTCATTTGGATAATGCTTGTGATAGCTACCCATCTGGACTATGAGATCTAGTAGATGGATATGAAGATAACTTTTCTAAATAGAGAGCTGACTGAAGAGGTGTATATGATACAACCTAAGGGGTTCACATCCATAGATAAGTCCAAGGTGTGCAAGCTTCAAAGATCCATTTATGGATTGAAGCAGGCACCTCGAAGTTGGAGCATCCATTTTAATAAGGTGATCAAAATGTATGGCTTCGTTAAGAACATAGAAGTGCCTTGCATTAACGAATGGGCAAGTGGTGCCGCAATGGTATTCCTTGTCTTGTACGTAGATGATATTCTCTTAATCGAAAATAACATCTCTGCACTATAGAAGATAAAAGTCTGGTTGTCATCATAGTTCTCCATGAAAAACTTGGGTGAAGCATCCGACATCCTAGGGATGAAGATCTATAAGGTTAGATTTAAGAGGATGCTTAGGTTATTGCAGTCCATGTATATGGATACTATGCTGAAGAGGTACAGCATGAAAAATTCCAAAAAGGGCTATCTCTCGATAGGCCATGAAATTTTTTTCTCTAAAAGGGATTGTTCGATATGTACACCTTGACGTACTTAAGTCAAGGTAGTGGGATCTATCATGTATACCTTGACATGTCTGAGACTAGACATGACATACTCACTAGAAGTAGTGAGTAGACACCAGACTGACCTTGGAGAAAATTACTAAAAAATGGTTAAAGCCATCCTTAAGTATTTGAGAAATACTATGAACCAATCATTGGTTTATAATGAGTCAAATCTGAAACATGTTAATTTATAGACTCCAGCTTTCAATCTGACCATGATGATAGCAGAAGTATGTCGGGATATATCTTTACTCTGAATGGTAGAGCTATCTACTGGAAGAGTTTCAAGCA
Source organism: Cocos nucifera (assembly GCA_006176705.1). NCBI lineage: Eukaryota > Viridiplantae > Streptophyta > Magnoliopsida > Arecales > Arecaceae > Cocos > Cocos nucifera. The sequence goes on along the minus strand of QRFJ01002284.1, from coordinate 117,006 downwards.
GCATATTATGGCAGACTTTATTTGCGAAGTAGAGTACATCGTAGCATCAAATGCCACGAAAGAAGCTATGTGACTGAGAAAGTTTATCACTGAGCTTGGAGTAGCACCCTCCTTAGATGATCTAGTCTTGCTCTTCTATGACAGCACCAGTGCCATAGCTCAGGAAAGGAACCAAAGGCACACCAGCGGACGAAGCACATTCTATGTCATTTCCACTAGGAATGGAAGATCGTGGATCGAGATAACATCAACCTTTAGAAGATCGATGGAAAGAAGAACCTGGCTGACCTCTTCACTAAAGCCCTGGCAGTAAAGAAGTTCGACAACCACTAGTCAAAGATGGGTATTAGATACTGTGCCAAGTGGCTTTAGGATAAGTGGGAGTTATTGAAAAATATATCTCAAAGTCAATCATCAGTCTATTGATGGTTGAGCTATATTATAATTATAATTAATTTATTAATTAATAAAATATATTTTTGATATTTTTCATTATAAGTTCATCTTCTAACGAACTCCATTATTGTTATGAAGTCGTTAGGACTATTTAGATTCGATAAAGAGAGGATTTATCGATTAGTCCTTAAAACTGTTCACGACCAAATGATAGGCTATTAATAAGGACGATAACATCTATCGAGTATAGGTCGCTGTATGCCATATAGATTGGTTGTCCTCTTAACCAAGAAGTGTGAAGATAATGGTATGGCATACAGGTGAGATATAGGGGTACATCATCACTGAACATGACCAACTTCAGAGTATTCTGCTATCGAGAATGTCTCTGATGGGATATAGGAATCATATTTCTTAGACCTGAGATCACCTCAGTAGCTTGCAAGCAACTCTCTGTGCTTTGGTATCGGACTAACTGAATTTTTAATTTAGTAATAGAAGGCTTCTGGGCACAGTCAAGTACTTGCAAAATCGGTGTGTAATCAAGATGGAATTGACCACTCCAAGAGTTGGAGAAGAATGTATCACTGTATTTCAATATAGCAAAACCTTACCTAGACTAATCCATGGGATGGATTTGATATTTTAAAATACAATATGGACAGCCTGATCAAAATTAAAAGTTGAACTTTGAGGTGTCCTATGAGCATTTTGGTCATGGGAATGAATTATATGAAAACTATATCCATATGGATTCTATAAATGTTGTTCTACACATTCGACCTATTCGACCATCAGGTACCATTACTAGATGGTCACATGAATTAGTACAAGAATTTATTTTGGTGCTATCAGCTTAGGTCCAGACCTACGGGGTCACATACATTAGAGTTCATGATCTAATTGGATGGTTGATCAATGATTGAGAATCGTTCTAAGGTTAAACAATCAATATGATTGATATTTAACCTAGTGCAAATGTTGCAAGAGGATCGATTAGCAATTCAATTACTAATTAGCTTAATTTAATTAAGCCAAAGGGCTGAGATTAAGTTTAATTAAATATAATTTAATTATATTTGGTTTGGGCTTGATTGGATCAAGTTCAATTAGTTTATTGGATAAGCCAAGTGCATGGAAGAACTAGTCCTAGTTCAACTAGTACTTGGGTCAGCCCAATTTTCTAATTTAATTAAAAAATTAAATCAAAATTAAATTTTATTTAATCTAATTTAATTAAGTTTTTAATTATATTAGAGTCTAATTTAATTGGATTGAGTTACTTCTGGTTTGATTTGGTTTGAAAAACCATATTTGACCAAGTCAAATATGGAATCCTAGTAAGACTAGGATCCACCTTCCTTGCGCCACCTACACCCCATGCCTCCCCATGCCCATCCTCTCTTTATTTTGTGCATGAAAACTCCTCTCCTTGGGCTTTACGCATGCCCACTTCTCTCCTCTATTTTTCATATGGCAATTAGTTGTGGACCAGGTCAAAAGCAGGAAGTTTGAATTTGATTTGAAATACCTTTGAATAGAATTTTAGGAAACTAAAACTCCTCCCATGCATGCCACCCTCCTCTCCCAATTTTTTCTCTATTTATCTCTATGGAAAAGGAGAGTCATTGTGTGACAATTCAAGGTGGTCGATGCCTGAAACAAAGAAGGGGGCACCCAAGTGTTGGGCACCCCAACTAGTTACCATATTTGTTATTTCCTAGTCTAAGAATTTGACCCAACAAGGACTCCTCTATATCTCATTATATAGGATGAATTTTGATCTAATTTTTGAACATATTTTAGATATTAGAGAGCGCTTTTGGGTGTGTGAATACCAGGATGAGAGGCCTATTAGTTATGGGATTTTCATAAACACTAATCTAGGTGTCTAGGTGAGAGAATAGAGAAGAAGAAGAGGGTCTTCTTCTAGGGTTGCTTTGTTCTTCTCTTCTTCTCCTCTTTTTGTGATTTTTTTTGAGAGTGTCTTTAATCTAAAATCTCTCCTCCTTTTGATCTTTGGAGGAATCTAAATCTAAAATAAGGAAGCACCGGATCGACTATCGAACAAAGATTAGCACAGTACTAGCATACTACGCTGATTTTCTGCATAGGACTTCTGATCGGGGTTCATGGGCTCGTGTGGACATCTCTTAGAGGTCAGATATATGTGTGGCTTAGAGCATCATCCTCAAGTCCAAACCAGTAAGTTAGAATATCTAACTTGTATAGGTAATATAGATTTGATCTGTTATTATATGCCTGTATTAGATGTAGTGTAAATGCATGTTGATGTGATCAACATGTTCTTCTTTCTTATATTTTTAATTTTTAATTTAATCTCATGCCATAATCATATAATAGGATCTTAGATTTAGAAATTTTCTGCATTTTATGAATAAATTTTAATTTATTTTAGTCTTCTGTTGTTTGATCTTCAAAATATTTTAAGATATAGCCCTGAAATTCTAGATCTGACTTCTTTAGAGTCAAGATGGGATTGACCACTCCTGATTAACTACAGGAAGAGAATGTCTTGCTCTATTTTAATTTAGCAAAATCTAGGTCTAGGTAATCCTCATGAGGAGTCATAGGATTTGCAAAATTTTGAAACATAATATGGATGATTTGTATATGTATTGACAGCTAACTCGATGTCATCTTGAGTATTATTGATCAAAGAGATAAATTATATGATAACCATAGGCCAGGGTTCTCAGAATATTGCTTTACATAGATTCGACCTATCTGGATGTCGAGTATCATTTCTTAATGATCATTTTGATTGGTATAGAAATCAATTCCTATGCTACCAGCTTAGATTCAAATCTATGGGATCATACACATTAGAGGATATTATCTAATTAGATGGTTAATCTATGATTAAGAATCATTCAATGATTGATCATCAATGTAATTAATGATCAATCAAGTGCAAGTATTGCAAGAGGATCGATTAGCAATGGAATTGCTAATTGACGAAATTTGATTGAGCAATCAGACTAAAATCAAGTCTAATTGAATTACATTTAGTTAGAATTAGTTTGGGCTTAATTAGATTAAGTCTAATTGATTTATTTGATAAGCTAGTTGCAAGAAAAAACAAAGTCTCTATTCAATTAGGACTTGAGTACACCTAATTTTTAATTTGATTAGAAATTAAATCAAATTTAAATTTAATTTAAATCTAATTTAATTGGGCTCATAGTTGGACTAGGATCATCCTTTAATTAGATTGACTCAATTCTAATTAGAATAGGACTTAAATAAGTTTTGACCTAGTCCATGCCTTTTATTTGGAATGCCTCCTTTAAGGAGTCTTTGGTGTGAGAAATTCCTTGGAATTCCATGAAAATTCTAGAGGAAAAGGTGGAGAGGGCAAGAGTGGTTGGGGCGCTAACTTTCTTGGAGGAGAGGGTTTCTTTTGGACATCAAACGTTAATGTCTCATTGAGAGAAAGTTAGAAGAGAAGAATGTCTTCTCTTAGGATTTCTCTTAAAGATTTTTTCTTCTCTACTATTATGAGATTTTTCTATGAGAAAAAATAGAAAGAAAGAGGGTCATGGAGCATGAAAAAAATTCTAGAGAAGGTCTCCTCTTGTCTAGGCATGGCAATCTATTTTGGACATCAAAGGTTAATGTCCTGAAAGAGAAGATGTGTCTTCTCTTAGGGCCTTTTTATAACCTTTTGTTTTCTTCTTTTTGGGAGATCCAAGGTTAGACTTCTCCTTCAATCCTGCTCTTATTCTTGATCTCCTGAAGGGTCCAAAAAATTTGAAGAATTATTTATAGATCGACCATCAGGAGGGATCCACAAGAAGCCAGTACTTCAAGCAGATCTTTGTTCGATAAACCTCTGATTAGAGTGTCGACTTTGTGTGGACTATCCATAGAGGCTGGACATGCTATGTAGCTTCAAGTAACAAGGACAACATTGGTTATCAGCTATGGTGTTCTTAACCCATGCAAAGGTACGAGATCTGATCTCTTATCTGACCTAGATACGATCTAGGGCTTTCTAAAAGTATTCTAGATCTACGATATTGATGTGATCTATACCAATCTATGTTTTTATTTTTAGATTTATAAATGCACCATGATATGTCATAGATTCTAGATATAGGATTTAGTGATTAGATCATATGCATAAATAGGTTAAATAGTTTAATCTATATCTTCTGCTACATCTAATTTCAAAATTATTTTGAAATATATGCATGAAAACCTGCATGATTTTCCAACATCGCCTTCATCAAACCTCCCACTAACCTATAAACTTTGCAATGAATTGTAAATATCGTAAGGACTTTCAGTATCTAATTCCTAATTAGCAGTATCACATATTAAGAAATTGCAAGGAGTTATCGTATAATTACCTTGCCTAACAATAGATTGCTTCTTCCTTGGCCTATTCGAGTTCAAGGAGGTAATGTGCTGTGGATAGTTCCTCTTTTAATGCCTCTACTTATTAAAGTAGAAACACTCTACCTAACTCTTTTGGGTCCTGGGTTTCTTGGTCTGACCTTGCACTAATGTCCGAGCATGCTCCCGCACCTTCTTTTTTTCTTCTTCTTGTTCTTCTTGCTGTAATCCATGATACCTATCTGATACCAAATGTTGGTGCATCATCCTGGCATCACCTAGCTCTGATACCATATTGCAAAAACCCCCGATCTTTAGCATGGATCTGGAGAGATCTTTGACATTCTCTAAGGGTAGCATACCATAGATCTGTAGGGGCATCTCACTCCTTGGGCTTAAGAGAGGTGCCCCCTCTAGCTAGGGCTTCTTCAAGAACCTAGGGCAGCAACACTGGAGAGAAGAGAGAAGAGAGATTGAGAGTGAAATGATTTATATTCACTTCTTCTTCAGTGAAAATCCTAATACAACCTATGTATTTATACATAGCCATTAGGCCCGACCAAAAACTCTCCTAGCTAACCCAATACATGAAAGCATTCATTAATCCCATGTACACCCATGTCTCCCATATTCTCATTTCCTAGATCTAAACCTGACCTATACATGAGTTAGCCCCCTTAAGATCTCTAAAATTAGGCCTTAAGATCGCTAGGATAAGTCTTTATCCTAGCCCCAAATAGACCCTCGAGTAACTCTACCCATGCACTGAGTCAGCTTAGTCTCAGCACTGAGCCGACTAACCTGAGATTAGGTTGACTCAATTTCAGACTGAGCCAACCAAGTTGCATACTGTGCCTGTAGTCCTGAATGCGCATATTTTAGTTTAGCCTATCCACTGAGACTTTGTCGATCCAATTTTAGATGGAGCTGGCTAACCTACAAAAATGATCTTCTCTGCAATCTTCATGCCTTGGCTTTGGTTCTTTGCTCTATCTTGTGTCCTAGGTCTTCGAAGCACCAACCAAGCTTCTTAAGATCCTCAACACCTAAACCTCAAGTCTGTGGAGGGCTAAACACCGCCTCTATCCTAGGATAACTCCTATCCTTGCTCTAGGACCACACCTATCCTAGGATCTCTAAAGCCAACATCCTGACTTCTCCTATGGCCTCCTAAGGCTTGGGAGCACCATCGATCCTCACAATCTCCACTTTGGTGCCCCAAGCCTTAGGAAACCTCTTGGCAATGCCTTTCTGTATGATCCCATTATCGCTATACATCCTGATAGCTCCTTATGCAAACATCACCTCTGCCAATCCTCTTTAACTATTGTGCACCTTTGAGGCCTTTGGGATGACCATCTCAATCGCTGAAGACCTGTGCTTACTCCTTGGCACCAACTTGAAATTATAGGTTTCCTTCTGCTTAGTAGCTGCATCACTTTTTCTTAAACTTTCTTGAAGAATCCATAGCATTCCTAACACGCTCTCTTCAAAACTACACCTATCCTCCTACACATGCCGCTCCACCTAGAACTATGCATCACCTGCACTGGTGCTAAGATATTGGTCTTTCTGTACTCCACTCTGAACTCATGTCATATCTCCATCAGTGAAGCCATCTCTACTCAGTACTCCATCTAAAATTAAAGTCCACCTAATGCCACAGAAGCTGACCTGTACCCAAATTCTGAAGGAACCAGATCTAAAGTTTCATGGGTAGATCTTAAAACTTTTTCAAGATCATACAGCGAAAGACTTAAATAAATCAAATATTTATTTAAATAAATATATAAATATCTAGATCTCAGATCTATTACATGATCAAGGTATGATATTAAACTATAAATTAAAATCAAACAAGAAAGAAAAGGTTGATCAAATCAACCTAGATCTACACTACATCAAATGTAGGTATGAAGTTAATAGATCAGATCTAATATTTGAGCAAGTTAGATATTCTAAGTTACTGATCTGGGCTTGAGAATAAAGTCATGAGCCACACATGCATCCAGTCTCTAGAAGTCATCTATACGAGCCCACGAATACGATCAGAGATCTTGATGCAGGAAATCAGCACAATATGCTAGCACTGTGCTGATCTCTCTTCGACGGTTGATCCGATGCTTTCTTCTTCAAAACATGGATACTCTAAAATACTAGAAGAAAAGAGAAAGATTTGTTATGCTGAGACACCTCTCAAAAGCTCATAAAAAGAGAGGAAGAGATCTAGAACAAAAACCCTAGAAGAAGACCCTCTTCTTCTTCTTTGTTCCTTTTCTAGACACCCTAATTTGTGTTTTCAATATCTCCATGATCTAGAAGAATTTTTCTTTTATTTTTCTAAAAAACAGAGTCCTCTCAAGTGCCTACAATTCATAAAAATTTTAGCCAAAAATTCCTTTTAAATAAAGAGATATGTAGAATCCAAGTTAGGTCAAAAACCTAGACTAGGAAGGACCAAATAAGGAAAGTTGTTGAGGTGCCCAACTCTTAGGCACCCCCACCTTTTTTTCTACCATGGACCTACAAGGGGGGCAAACAAAAATGTCCTCTTTTACCATGAAAATCAAAGAAAATAAGGAAGGATGGGTCAGCACATTTATGGGAAGAGTTTTGGTTGACAAGGATTCTATCTCATAGAATCCATAAGCAAAACTAATTCCCCTTTTGACTTGGTCTTCCAACAAACTTTCATATGAGAAAAAGGAAGAGAGAAGGGAAGTGTGAGATTGTTTGGGGCATGGAGATTATTCACACAAAAATGCAAAAAGAAAAGGATGGGGTGTGAGGATTAGGTGGTGCAAGGAATAGGGAGTCCTAGTCATACTAGGACTCCTATTTTGACTTGGTCAAACAAGGTCTTTTAACCAAATAGACTAGGACTCCTATTTTGACTTGGTCAAACAAGGTCTTTTAATCAAATAAAAATAAGAGTAAATTAATCCAATTAAATAAGGTCCTAACCCATTTAAGGACTTAATTAAATTAGGTTAAATTAGATTTTATTCTGATTTAATTTTCTAATCAAATTAGAAAATTGGATTGACCCGAGTCCTAGTTAGACTAGGACTAGTTCTTCCTTGCACTTGACTTATCCAATAAGCCAATTGAACTTGATCCAATCAAGCCCAAATCAAATCTAATTAAACCATATTTAATTAGACTTAATCTCAGCCCTCTGGCTTAATCAAATTAAGCTAATTAGCAATCAAATTGCTAATCGATCAAATTGCTAATCGATTCTTCTGCAATACTTGCACTAGGTTAAACACCAATCGTATTGATTGTTTAACCCTAAAATGATTCAAAATCACTAATCAACCATCCGATCAGAACATAAACTCTAATGTGTGTGACCTCATAGGTTCGAACCTAAGTTGGTAGCATAGAAATAAATTTCTGTACCAATCAAAGTAACCATCTAGCAATGATACCCGATGGTCGGATAGGTCGAAAGGTGTAGAACACCATCCTTAGAACCCATGCGAATATAGTTTCCATATAATTCATCCCCTTGATCATAATGCTCGTAGGATACCTTAGAGTTCAATTGTGAACTCTTATCAGGTTGTCCACATTGTATTTCAAAATATCAAATTCATCTGATGGATTATCCTGGATAATGTTTTGCTATATTGAAATACAGTGATACATTCTTCTCCAACTCTTAGAGTGGTCAATTCCATCTTAATTACACTCTGACTTTACAAGGACTTGACTGTGCCCAGAAGTCTTTCATTGTTGAATTAGAAATTTAGTTAGTCTGGTACCAAAGCATAGTGAGTTGCTTGCAAGTCACTGAGGTGATCTCAAGTCTAAGGGATACTTATATCTGTATCGCATCAGAGACATTCTCGACAGTAGAATGCTCTAAAGTTGATCGCATTCAATGATGATGTATCCATACATCTCATCTGTATGTCATACTAGTGTCTACACACTTCTTGGTTAAGAGGATAATAAATCTATATGGTATATAGCGACCTATGCTTGATAGATGTTGTCGTCCTAATTAACAATCTATCATTTGATCGTGAACAAATTTAAGAACTAATCGATAAATCCTCTCTTTATAAAAACTAAATAGTCCTAAGAACTTCATCACAATAATGGAGTTCATTAGAAGATATAAATTTGTGATGAAAAAAGATACTAAAATATTTTTATTAATTAATAAATTAATTATAATATCTCAACCATCAACAGGCTGACGATCGGCTTTGGGACATAATTTCAACAACTCCCACTTGTGCTAAAATCACTTGGCATAGTATCTATTACCCATCTTCGACTTTTGGTTGTCGAACTTCTTGATTGTTACGGCTTTAGTGAAGGGGTCAACTAGGTTCTCCTTTCCATCAATTTTTTGAAGGTCAACGTCACCACGATCCATGATCTCACAAACTAAATGGAAGCAGCGCAAAATGTGCTTTGTCCACTGGTGTGCCTTCGGTTCCTTTGCTTGAGCTATGGCACCAGTGATGTCACAGTAGACCAGGACTAGACCATCAATGGAGGGTGCTACTCCGAGCTCGGTGATGAACTTCCTTAGCCACATAGCTTCCTTTGCTGCATCTGATGCTGCCATGTACTCTGCTTCACAAACAGAGTCAGTCACTGTATGCTGCTTGAAACTTTTTCAGTAGATGGCTCCACCATTTACAGTAAAGATATATCTTGACACACTTTTACAATCATCTTGGTTAGATTGAAAGCTGATGTCTGTAAACCCCACAAGCTTCAGATCTGACTCACCATAAACCAACCATTGGTCCTTAGTATTTCTCAAATACTTAAGGATGGTTTTAACCACCTTCTAGTGATTTTCTTCAGGGTCAGACTAGTATCTACTCACTACTCCTAGTCAATATGCCATGTCTGATCTCGTACATGTCATTGCATACATAATAGACCCCACCATCGAAGCATATAGAATTCTACTCACACGCTCTCTCTCTTCAGGAGTTATCGGACAATCCTTTTAAGAGAGAGAAATTTCTTGGCCTATCAAAAGATAGCCTTTTTAGAATTCTTCATGATAAACCTCTTCAGCACAGTTTCTATGTACGTGGACTGGGATATACCAAGCATCCTTTTAGATCTATCCCTATAGATCTTCATCCCTAGGATGTAAGATGCTTCACCCAAGTCCTTTATGGAGAACTATGATGACAACCATACTTTTATTCCTTGTAGTGCGGGGATGTCATTTTTTATTAAGAGAATGTCATCCACGTACAAAATAAGGAATACCACTACTGGACCATTTGCCTATTTGTAAATGCAGTGTTCTTTTTCATTCTTAACGCAGCCATATGTTTTAATCACTTTATCAAAATGCATATTTCAACTCTGAGATGTTTGCTTTAATCCATAAATGGATCTCTGAAGCCTGCACACCTTGGACTCATTTGTGGATGTGAATTCCTCGGGTTGTATCATATACACCTCTTCGGTTAGCTCTCCATTTAGGAAAGCCAACTTCACATCCATCTGCCAGATCTCATAGTCTAGGTGGGCAGCTATTGCAAGCATTATCCAAATGGATTTGAGCATTGCCACTGGGGAGAATGTCTCATCATAGTCAATACCATAACGTTGACGATACTGCTTGGCAACCAAACGGACTTTATAGGTCTCCACCTTTTCGTCTACGCCTCTTTTTCTTTTGAATACCCATTTACACCTAATGGGTTTAACCCCTTCAAGTGGATCAACAAATGTCCATATATCATTGACCTTCATGGAATCCATTTTGGATCTCATGGCTTCTAGCCATTTCTCAAAGTCAGATCTCTGCATCGCATCCATATAAGTGATTGAATCCTCATCGTTCTCATCGAGTTCGATGGGATCACCATCCTGGATCAAGAATCCATAGTATCTATTCGGATGGCACGGTACTCTACCGGATCACCTTATTGGTGCAGATTCACTAGGCTTTGGATCTGATCTGATCAAATCTGACTTAGATTCAACATTCTGTATTGGACTTTCTATCTATTGAACTTCATCAAGTTCAATCTTAGAGGACAAATATCAATAGTAGAAACAGTTCTTCACCAAGGAACAAGTTTATCTATAATTAATCTTTTCCAAGCACCCCAGAGGAAAAAAGATTTATTGAATCCTATTTAAAAGATTTACTTATAAATAGTGATTACCAATTGCATTAGGCTAAGACGAAGCTGGACTTCGATGGGAGCGAAATTTATTCCCAATAATATGGTTCATAAGATAAATGACCATATATGTAAATAGTTAAAAAAATTATAAATTTTTTTAAAAATATTTAAATGATTTAAACAATCGATACTATCCAACAATATAGTCAGAGAATCCCGCCCCCACGAGGATAGTATCCATTGGTCTCTTTTGGGTCCAATGGAGGCAACTTTTTGAGGACTATGAATGACATGATATCCCCCTCCACCTATGCATAGAAGCCAAGGACATGGAAGAGAGATGAGCTCCAAAAACCTCCACTTCGAAGCCTCCAATGTAGCACCCAAAACATCTATCAGACCTAGGTCCGAGGGTGATTTAGAAGTTTATCCTGTCTGCTTCTAACCCAAGGGAAAGATCAATCAATGAAAAGACAAATAGCATGGAATAATTTTCCTAAGCCCTTTAACCATTTGACTGGATGTGATATTTTATTTTTTAATAAGTCATGTTAAAATGGTATGGTTCTACCACCAAAAAAAAAAAAAAACACCTCCAAATCCTAGCAAGCAAGAAAAGCAAGAAGGTGTGAAAGTGCTGGCTTACGTCCTATCCATATCTCATATGGGGTTTTAACTGCAGACTTACTTGGAACTCTATTTAATAGATAACAAGCTAATTCAAGGGCATATCCCAAAAGGATATTGACAAGTTGGCAAATCCCATCATGGATCGGACCATGTCTAACAGAGTCTGATTCCTCCTTTCAGATACACCATTATGCTATGGTGTTCCAAGAGGAGTCCATTTGAAAAGAATCTCATTCTCTCCTAGATATGTAAGAAACTCATCAGAAAGATATTCTCCTCCTCGGTCAGACCGAAGAGTTTTAATACTCTTTTCAGTTTATTTTTCTACTTCACTTTAGAATTATTTGAACATTTCAAAAGAATCTGACTTATGTTTTATCAGATAGACATATCCATATCTGGATAAATCATCTGTGAAAGTGATGAAATAGATATATCCATCTCTGGCACTTGTGCTCATTGGTCCACATACATCAGTATGTACTAGACCGAAGAGCTCTTTGGCTCTCTCACGTTTTCTAGTAAAAGGTGACTTGGTCATTTTATCAAGAAGATAAGACTTACAGGTTGGAAGTGATTCACAATTATTGACTTCGAGGATTTCCTCTTGAGTCAACCTATTTATCCTATTCTTGTTTATATGACCTAGCCTATAGTGCCATAAGTCGATATCTGATATACTATCTAATCTAGGATGCTTGCCAGTATAATAGACTACATTAATAGGTTGTGATAACATATATACACCATTGTTCAATTGTCCACAAAAAGTAGTAACACCATTCATAATGATATTACAAACTCATTTCTTAATTAAAATTTTATAATTGTTCATGGCCAAAAGGCCTATAGAAATGATATTTAAAAAGAAACTAGGACAGAAATGACAATCACTAAGAGCAACGGTTTGAGATTCAAATACAAGTTTTAAAATTTCTAAAGCTAGAATTGGAACTGGTCTTCCATCTCCAACATTCAAGAATCTCTCTCCTTACTCGAATCTTCTACTGACTTACAATCCCTGCAACAAATTACAAATATGGTAAGGGCTACCGGTATTCAGTACCCAGTCAGTAGTATCACAAAAAGAGAAATTACAAGGATGTTGGGAATATGCGCTCTTTCCACATGGATCGACGTGGCCGTCGGTGATTAGCTTAGTAATCAAGAAAGTACTTCTTAGAGATCTTTATGGAAGCACGATCAAATAAATCAAGGAATAGAGAAGAAGAGAAGAAGAGATTTTCAAGAGAAAAGAGCTTTTATTCAATATATTTTAGCACACTTATAATGTTGACCTATTTTCAGTATAAATACTTTACAAAGAGTCAAGTTCAAGCTCATAAAAAAAATTTTCAAACCCAAACAACCCACGTACATAAAATAATAACCTACGAAAACTGAGCCAGTCCAGTTTCAGACTGAGCCGGCTAACCTATGAATGGGTCGGCTCAGTCCAATACTGAGCCGACCCAGTTGTATACCATGCCAACAGTCTGAAAATGCTGCTTGCTATTTGAATTTTCCTCTGAGACCTAGCTGATCCAGTCTTAGACTGAGCCGATCCAGTTTCCAACTGAGTCGGCTTAGTCTTAGAGTGAGCCAGCCCAATTTCTGAACATTACTATTGAGACTGATTCTTCTTCCGACTCACTTTCGTCTTTTCATGACCTATCTTCGCATGTTTACAAGATTTGGGAGTGCCACTTCTGAGCTCACATTCTCCACCTTGGTGCTTCTAAGTCCTTGTGAACTCATCTCTTCTCAACAGACCCATCCATGCCACACATCTCTTAAAGCTATCTTTGGGGAGTACCTTTTCGAGTGCATCAGATTGATTCTCCTTGGTATGGACCTTCATTAGTTTTACTTCATTTTCCTTCATTAGCTCTTTGATCCTGTGGTACCTCACGTCTATATGCTTTGTGTGCGCTGATAGACTGGGTTTTGTGCCAACAATAGAGCACTCTAACTATCACTGAATAGTGTAACCTTGCTCTGCTCCACTCCCAACTCATCAATCAGCCTCCTAAGCCAAAAGACTTCCTTTGCAACCTCTGTTATCCCAATGTACTCGGCCTCTATGGTAGACAAGGCCGTGATTGGTTGAAAGGTTGATCTTCAAGACACCGATCCATCATATACATAGAAGAAGTATCTAGTAATAGACCTCCTTATATCAAAATCATCAGCATAATTTGCATCAACAAACCCTTTCAGAGGATCTGAACCTTCACCCATCTTCATAGATTATTCTCCAAATTCTTTCGACTACCCACCAAACACCAAATCATAATCCCTTATTCCATGCAGATATCTCAATATCCATTTCAATGCTTTCCAGTGTTTCTTCCCAGGGTTAGCCATGTATCTACTAATCGTGCTCACAGTATGTGCTATATCTAGTCTATAGCACATTATAGTGTACATCACACTACCTACAACATTTGCATAAGGAACTCATTCCATGTACTCTCTCTCCTCTTCTAATTGGAGGCACTATAATTTGGAGAGAGACATATGGCTCGGCAATGGCGTCTCTGTAGGTTTGGCCTTCTCCATCTTAAACCTCTCTAGAACATTCTGGACATACTTTTCTTGTGACAAATGGAGCACTCCTTTGCACCTATCTCTACAAATCTTCATTCCAAGGATTTTCTCAGTTGGACCCAAATCTTTCACCTTAAATTCAGATGATAATGCTCTTTTCAAACTTTTTACAACATTCATACTTCTACTGGCTATGAGCATATCATCTACATATAATAATAGGTATAGGGCATCCTCCTCATCTACATCCTTGACGTAGGTACAACAATCATGTTCACATCTGCTGAAACCCAAGCTCAAGACAAAGCTATCAAACCTTCGATACCACTGACGAGGGGATTGTTTCAAGCCATACAAAGACTTTCTGAGTAAACACACCTTTTCTTCCTACCTCATCTCCATGAAACCATCTGGTTGCTTCATGTAGATTCTTTCCTCCAAAGTCCCATGAAGGAAGGCCATCTTCATGTCCATCTATTCTAATTCCATGTTATGCTGTGCCACCAATGACAGCAAAACTTGAATAGATGTATGACGCACCATAGGAGAGAAAATTTCTATGTAGTCAATCTCTTTCCTTTATGAGTATCCTTTTGCTACTAGTCTTGCTTTGAATTTGACTCTACCTTGTCCTGAAGGTGCTTCTTTCTTTGTGAACACCCACTTTGAGCCAATAGGTCGAGCATCCTCTGGAAGATCCACCAGCTATCATGTTTGATTCATCTCAAGTGATTCCATCTCCTTCATCATGGCCTGCATCCATGAATCATGATCCTCACTCTCCATGGCCTCTGTATAATTCTCTGGATCTCCATTAGCAGTGATGAGTGCATAGGAGATAACCTCATCAATGCCATATCTGGCCGATCTCCTAATAGTATGCTAGGGCTTGTGCAAAGCCACTCCCACTAGCACATCTCTACCTAATGTCTATGGCAGCTCCTGCACATTAGTCTGAACTACCGGCCCTCCATGCCGATTTTCAATCTGAGACAATATATTTCTGCCCAGCTACAACACTCCTGTAAGTGGATATAACCTGCATGCCATCATTCTCTGACTGGCCACCGCTATTCACCTTTGTTTTTTTAGTTTCATCTATCCCAGACCTCCTCAAGTTGCTCTTCTCTTAAAAGATAACATCCCTGTTGATCACTAACTTCTGTGCTTGAGAGTCCCACAGCAGGTACCCCTTGACTCCTTGTGGATACCCTATGAATATCATCTTTTGAGATTTTGGATCCAATTTGCTCCTCTCGATTGCCTCTACATGTGCATAGGCTGTGCAACCGAAGACTTTCAGGTGGCCAAGCTCCACCTTCTTTTTACTCCAAACCTCTTCTGGAATGCTTCCATTCAGCTTATAATGAGGAGATCTGTTCATAAGAAAATAACAAAAAGTTAGAGCATCACCCCAAAAGGACTTTGAGAGTGATGTCTACAGCCTTAAACTCCGTGCCTTCTCTATCAGTATCCGATTCATCCTCTCCACGATACCATTCTGCTGGGAAGTCATCCTCACCGTGTAATGGTGTTTGATGCCATTCCCTTATAGTACCTCCTGAACTCCAGGCTAATATACTTTCCTCCATTGTCTGACCTCAGACACTTTACCTATCTCCCTGACTCCTTCTCTACTTTAGCTCTTCAGATTTTGAACCGGGCAAACACCTCCGATTTTTCTCTGATCAGATAAACCCATACCTTCTTTAAGAAATCATCAGTGAAACTAACAAAGTATTTTGCCCAATCTCTAACTGATACAGGAGCTGGTCCCCACACATCCGAGTGCACTAAATCCAGTACTCCCTCGTTATGCTTGGTGCTTCTGAAAAATTTCACCCTATGCTGTTTGCCAAAGATACATGGCTCATAAAGATCTATGCCCTCCATCTTCAGGGCTGGGATCATACCTCTTCTACTTAGTTCTATAAGCCCACGTCACTCATATGACACATCCGATAGTGCCACAGTCGATATAAAATCTGCTCCTTCTATGCCGCTACTAGTACCTCTACACTATCATTTACCACTGAGCATTCCATTCTGTAAAGATTGTTGCTCAGTCTTCTACCTCTCATCACCACCAAAGCTCTCTTGAAAATTATTAGACATCCACTCCCAGTCTAGCTACTAAAAGCATAACCCTGCTCCTCTAAGTAGCCCAAAGAAATCAAATTCTTTTTCAACTCCAATACATGCCTGACATTTGATAATGTACAAATGATCCCATCGTGCACCCTCACCCTGATAGAGCCAATTCCAGCTATTTTGCATGGGTGATCATCTCCAAGACTGACACTTCCATCATCGATCTTCTGGTAGGTAGCAAACCACTCCTGATGAGAAGTATAATGGTGCGAGCATCCTGAATCTAATATCCACATAGTATCGCACTCTATGGATCCGTCTGATACAACTAGTAGGTCTTCTCCACTACTCATAGAAGCTGTATCATCTTTCTTACTGGCCTTTCCTATTTCTGATCTTAAAAGGGGACAATCTCTCCTCAGGTGTCTAGGCTGATGATATTTATAATATTTTAATGTCATCTTTTTTTGATCGCAAGACTTTGACCTGCCCTTGGATTTTCCTCTTATCTTCTTTTTTGATCTTCCTTGTCTTATGTTCACAGCCAAGATCTCAGACTTAGGATCTTCCTTGTAGATCTTCTCTCTTTGCTCATTTGATCTGAGCACACCAACAATCTCTTCATAGTTTAGGATCTCCTTTCCATAAACAAGAGTTGTTATGAGACCATCATACGAACCTGAAAGAGAATATAATAGCAGCAATGCTCGATCCTCCTCATCAATCTTCACATCCAAACTCATCATCTCAGAACACACCTGATTGAATCTTTGGATATGTGCAACAAGATCTCTACCTTCGGACATCCTGAGACTATACAATTATTTCTTCAACTACAGCTTGTTCGTCATGTTCTTCCCCATGTATGTGTTCTCCAGTCTCTCCTAGAGCCCCTTTGCCATAGTTTTTATGCAAACCTCAGGCAAAACCTGATCAATCAAGCATATCCAGATTCTCCAGTCTCTCCTAAAAGCAATTTCCTCTAACTCTTTCCAATCCTCAGCACTGATCTTTTTCGGTCTTTCATTGGTTAAGACCTTGTAGATCTTCTACTGAACCAACAAGTTCTTTACTCTTTGCTGCCATAGGATAAAATTTTTCTTATCGTCGAACTTCTCAAAATTCATCTTGAATCCATTTGATTTCATGACGTCAAACAAGTCAAGAACATATCCCTAACACCCTTCACGATCACACACCAGTAAAACTATCCTTCATAGAAGATCTAACTTGCCCTAGATCCTCTTTTCAAACTTTTGTATCACCATTCCTCCATGTAAACAATCTCCACCTCAATCTAGATACAACCATGAAGCAAACTAGAAGTTTTAGGATAAAATCTAGTGCAACAGATCCTGGATGTAGTAAACCCTAGGCATCTTTCTTCCTTCCATGCAACACCGCTCTGATACCAAATATTGGAAATATGCGCTCTTTCCACATGGATCAGCATGGCTGCCGGTGATTAGCAAAGCAATCAAAAAATTACTTCTTAGAGATCTCTGTGGAAGCATAATCAAATAAATCAAGAAATAGAGAAGAAGAGAAGAAGAGATTTTTGGAAGAAAAGAGCTTTTATTCAGTATATTTCAACACACTTACAATCTTGACCTATGTTCAGTATATATACATTACGAAGGGTCAAGCCCAAGCTCATAGAAAAACTCTCCAAATTCAAACAACCCACGTACACAAAATGATAACCCACGAAAACTGAGTCAGCCCAATTTTAGACTGAGCCGGCTAACCTACGATTGGGTTGGCTCAGTTCGATACTGAGTCGACCCAGTTATGTACTATGCCAATAGTCCAAAAATACTACTTTCTATCAAAATTTTCTTCTGAGATCTAGCCGACCAAGTCCTGGACTGAGCCGACCCAGTTTTCAATTGAGTCGGCTCAATATCAAAGTGAGCCGGCCTAGTTTTTGAACTTTACTATTGAGATTGATTCTTCTTTCGGCTCGCTCTCATCTTTTCATGACCTATCTTCTCATGTTTACAAGACTTAGGAGTGCCACTTTTGATCTCATAAAGGAGTTATCATATAAATACCTTGCCCAGCAATGGCTTGCTTCTTTCTCTTCCTGTTCGGGTCCAGGGAGGCAATGTACTGAGGACAGTTCCTCTTTCAGTGTCCCAGTGTCTTGCAAAAGAAGCATTCAGCATGACTCTCATTGAACTTGATCTTCCTGATCTAGCCCTGCACTGATGTCCTAGCCTGAACTTGCACGTTCTTCATTTTCTTCTTCTTATTCTTCTTTGCTTTCCTAAAGGATTGAGAACCAAAAGATGAACCTCCCACTAAGTTCACCGACTCTTTGTGGAGCTGGTGATCCTTCTCAAAGTTTTGAAGTAACCCCAATAAGCCTTGGTAGTTTACTTCAGGCTTTGTCATTCTATAATGAGTAAGGAAAGAGAGATTGGACTTTGGCAAGGAGTTCAGTATTGCATCTTTTCCAAGTTGTTCATGCAAGAAAAAGTCAAGTTTGCTTAAGTGCTCTATCAGCTCAATCATGTACAGTACATGATCAGTGACAAAGGCTCCATCCCACATTCTAGCATTGAAGATGGCGCAACTAGTCTTGTGTCTCTCAACATCATCGAGTGTGCCAAAAGAATCCTCCAACACTTGGAGCATTTGATTTGACTGAGCTACTTCAAACCTACGACTGAACTCGTAGCTCATCGTAGCCAGCATAATGCAGCACACCATGGTTTGATCACTAAGCCACTTCTGATAAGTTTCTCTAATTATTTCATGTGCATTGGTAGCTGGCTCCTCAGGTGCAGGATCCGTCAGTACATATAGGATCCATTCATGCTTCAGGATAATCTTCTACTTTCGATACCAGCTACCAAAATTGGGTCCCACCAATTTATCATTATCCAATAATGATTAGAGCAATAGGAAAGTGACTATGTCTGCACAAAGGAAAACCAAAATCTAATCAATAATTGATTCATTAAACCTTAAGATTTGGATATTAATCAAATGATTTCTCCCACTATTTTATTCGAATTGGTAGCCTCTACCTTCAATTCGAGAAATTATCTAGAATCCACATAGACTGCACATGAGTCCAACTTTGGTTGGCCAACCCATGTACATCTAAGGGTAGATTTATAACCAATTATTTCTCCAAATAATTTTTAGTAATTAAATTTTGTCCCACTCCCTGATCAGTTGGCTTTGGCCTTTTCAGAAAAGGGTCCAGTTAGGTCCAACCATTAACATGACCATACTTTGCCCATCTGACCAATGAATGATCAGGCCCAACTTTTATTATCCCACCTGACGATCATTTAGAAAGATGTATCAAAGAGATTATATAATGAATGATAGTTCCATCAATTGATAATCATGACGCCTTTGGGCCTCCAATGATTATCCAACTAATGGACCCATTATCATCCACTTTAATGAAAGGCTATGATCCAGTTAACATATAACTATTTTATTTTAGGGACCTAATAATTTTAGAGAATTTATTTATAGAAGTGCGTAGGTCAGATTAACCAACTTGTCATGATCATTCCATTGGCTTCATCAAGTTAGCTTAAGGGAGACCACTAACAGGTTGGTCTAGGAGCACCTAATTTAGTCACACTGATTTACCTAGCGACATGGGTTAGCTCGAATAGTCAAGTGATTCAATCAAAACATAATCTCATCAAAAGGCTAGGTAAGTTCGATCGGTGGGAGGGTCTACCAAAGCTTGCCTTAGACACCATTAGAAATGGCCAGGTATGCGGGCTGCCAATTAAAAACCATTGGTCTGGTTTATCTTAGACACCAACTGATTTAATTAGTTTTAATTAGATCAATCTAACAGTTCATGCTAGACCATATAGCCAAAAATCAAGTCCATCTTGGGTCTTGTTAACAACATGGACTTGACCAACTGCAACTATTGTAATTGATCTAGAGAATTCTTGACCTAATCTAAGACAACAATTGATTAGATTTAGTCAATTCTCTAATTAAGTCCATTCTTTAATCTAACCCTAGGTCTAACCCAATTAATGTACCTAATCTTCACTAACCCATTTAACCCAATGTGTTATGATTTGTGTCTTAGGATCTTCAATTCATAATCCTAGATCCTAATTAATCAACTTCTAAATTCTCAATTAAGTTTTGGACTGAGGATTAGGGTTTGACTTTCTAAAAATGATTTTTATATTTATAAAATATTTTTACAACATGGTTCTATCAACCAAGTTGCATGTTTGAATCATAATCAATATGTAAGTAAAATAAACATAAAACTACTTTAGATCTAATCTAAATAGGTTCATGTAATTAAAATAGTTTCAATAATAATCAATCATAAATATTCCTAGATCAAATCTAACACATTTATGATGATTGAAATCAGATTAAAGTATTTTTAATCAGATCATAAAATCTCTTAAATTTAATCTAAAATTTTATGATCAATATTTAAGATCAGTATGTACTAGGACAACCTATTCACTATAAGGGGTAAACCTTACAGCAGGACAATCTTATGACAGTTCATGCAATCTAAAATATTTTATTTTTAGATATAAAACTATTTTAAATCTATTAAATTAAAAATAAAATTAGATCAAATCAAATAAATTTATGATTTGAGTCAGATCATCACGAATTAGGATAATATTTTCACTATAAGGGATAAATCTTACAGCAGGACAACCTTATGGCAGTTCGTGAGATCTAAATTTTTTTAAAAATTTTAGATTTAATAATTAGATTATAAATTATATCTAATCTAAGAAATAATCTAAACATGCATAAAAATCATGTAACAAGAATCTAGGCTCTGATACTAATTGAAAGAATCAGATCTAGGATTTCACGGGTAGATCTTGAAACTTTTTCAAGATCATGAAGCAAAAAACTTAAATAAATTAAATATTTATTTAAATAAATATATAAAAATCTAGATCTTAGGTCTATTATATGATCAAGATATGATATTAAATTAAAAATTAGAAACAAACAAGAAAGAAAAGGTTGATCAAATCAACCTAGATCTATGCTACATCAAATGTAGGTATGAAGTTAATAGATCAGATCTATTACTTGAGCAAGTTAGATATTCTAACTTGCTGATCTAGACTTGAGGATGAAGTCATGAGCCGCACATGCATCCAGCCTCTAGGAGTCATCTACACGAGTCCATGAAAATGATCAGAGATCCTGATGCAGGAAATCAGCATAGTATGCTAGCACTGTACTGATCTCTCTTCGATGGTTGATCCGATGCTTTCTTCTTTGAAACTTGGATACTCCAAAATATTAGAAGAAAAGAGGAAGATTTGAGATGATGAGACACCTCTCAAAAGCTCATAAAAATGAAGAAAGAGATCTGAAACAAAAACCCTAAAAGAAGACCCTCTTCTTCTTCTTTGTTCTTTTTTTAGATAGCCTAATTTGTGTTTTCAATATCTCCATAACCTAAATAAATTTTTTGCTAATTTTTTTACACAAAAGAGGCCTCTCAAATTTCTACAATGCACGAAAATTTCAGCCAAAAATTCCTTTAAAATAAAAACATATGTAGAGTCCAAGTTAGGTCAAAAACCTAGACTAGGAAGGACCAAATAAGGGAAGTTGTTGGGGTGCCCGACTCTTGAGCTCCCCCAACTTTTTTTCTGCCAGGGACTAGCAAGTGGGGTGCACAAAAATGTCCTCTTTTTCCATGAAAATTTAAGAAAATAAGGAAGTATGGGTTGGCACACTTATGGGAAGAGTTTTGGTTGATAAGGATTCTATCTCATAGAATCCTTAAGCAAAACTAATTCCCCTTTTGACTTGGTCTTCCAACAAACATCCATATGACGAAAAGGAAGAGAGAAGGGAGGCATGAGATTGCATAGGGCATGAAGATTATTCACGTAAAAATACAAAAAGAAAAGGATGGGGTATGAGGATTAGGTGGCGCAAGGAATAGGAAGTCCTAGTCACATTAGGACTCCTGCTTTCACTTGGTCAAACAAGTTCTTTTAACCAAATAAAATAAGAATAAATCAATCCAATTAAATAAGGTCGTAATCTATTTAAAAATTTAATTAAATTAGATTAAATCAAATTTAATTTTCTAATCAAATTAAAAAATTGGGTTGACCTGAGTCCTAGTTAGACTAGGACTAGTTCTTCCTTGAACGTGACTTATCCAATAAGCCAATTGGACTTGATCCAATCAAGCTCAAACTAAATCTAATTAAATTATATTTAATTAGACTTAATCTCAACCCTCTGGCTTAATCAAATTAAGCTAATTAGTAATTAAATTGCTAATCGATCCTCCTATAACACTTGCATGAGGTTAAACACCCATCGTATTGATTGTTTAACCCTAAAATGATTCTAAATCGTTGATCAACCATTCGATCTGAATGTGAACTCTAATGTATGTGACCTCATAGCTTCGAATCTAAGCTAATATCATAGAAATAAATTCCTATACCAATCGAAGTGACCATCAATCAATGATACCTGACGATCGGATAGGTCAAAAGGTGTAGAACACCATCCTTAGAACCCATGGAAATATAGTTTTCATATAATTCATCCCCTTGACTATAATGCTCGTAGGACACCTCAGAGTTCAACTATTAACTTTGATCAGGTTGTCCAAATTATATTTCAAAATATCAAATCCATCTGATGGATTATCCTGGCCAAGGTTTTTCTATATTAAAATACAGTGATACATTCTTCTCCAACTCTTGGAGTGGTCAATTCCATCTTGATCACACTCTGACTTCACAAGTACTTGACTATGCCCAGATGCCTTTCGTTACTGAATTATAAATTTAGTTAGCCTGATACCAAAGCATAGTGAGTTGCTTGCAAGTCACTGAGGTGATCTCAGGTCTAAGGGATACTTATATCTATATCCCATCAAAGATATTATCAATAGTAGAATACTCTAGAGCTGGTCACATTCAGTGATGATGTACCCATACATCTCATCTATATGCCATACCAGTGTCTACACACTCCTTGGTTAAGAGGACAACCAACCTATATGGCATATAGTGACCTATGCTCGATAGATGTTGTCGTCCTAATTAACAGCCTATCATTTGATCATGAACAAATTTAAGGACTAATCGATAAATTCTCTCTTTATTGAAATTAAATAGTCCTAAGGACTTCATCACAATAATAGAGTTGGCTTTGGAACATAATTCCCAATAAATTTCTTAAGGCTAACCATCCAATGCTGCACTATTAGACCTGCCACTGCACCTGGAACACCATTGCTATCCCTTCATGTAGGATCTAGTGTGTGCTCCTAATCCTTGGATGGCCATAGGATGAGCTAGGGTGTTGGCTCTAGGAAACTAGGATGGGTGTGAGTCCTAGGATTAGGATAGGAGTTGTCCTAGGTGAAGGTGGCGTATAGCCCTGCACGATCTCGAGGTTGAGGTGTGAGGACCTTGAGGGGCTTGGTAGGTGCTCCAGAGATCTAGGATATAAGGTAGTGCAAGGGACCAAAATCAGAAGAAGAATCAGCCAAGATAAGGGGCTGACACATAGGTGGGCTGGCTCGAATATGCAGTCGAGCTGGCTCAAGGCATAGTCGAGCCGACTGTCTCAGGCAAATAAAAGACAAAGATTAGATGAGATGCAGTTGAGCCAGCTTGACTCCTAACAGGGCCTGCTTGATGGTGGTGTATAGAATATACAGGATTTTCTGTTTGCATTTAGGATAGGCTTTTATCCTAGGGTCTTAAGTCCTGGACCAATAAGGTCTTAAGGGGATTAACTCATGTATGGGTCGAATTCAGATCTAGGGAGATGAGAGCATGTGAGACATATGTACATGGGCTCGCTGAGTGCTTTCATGTATTGGATTAGTCTAGGAGAGTTTTTTAGCTAAAGTTTAGATTTATTAGGGTTCATGTGGTATAATAGAAATCCTAGGGTATATAAATCAAAGTATTGTATCTTTACAATAGAGTGGAATACAATTGAGCTTTTCTTCCTAAAACTCTCTACTCTTCTCTCTCTAGTTCCAACTTTAAGCCCTAAGTGCCAGCCATCTACTTTATTCTTCTTCTCTCCAATAATAGATATTAGTGAGGTACCAGGATTCAATAAGTGGTACCAGAGCCTGATTGAGGATGGAGGAGGAAAAAGATCAGATTTTAATAAAGATCAATTGTGAGGTTCAGATCTAAAGACTTTCTTCAAGCTTCGTGAGGAAGAAAGAGATCACAGTGCTGCTATCCATCATCCCTAGTCAAGGTATTTTTTCAGATCCACTTATTTGCTATTTTTGATTCGTACGATCATGGAGAACAGTGGGTTGAAGATTGGATTTGAAAAGTTTGATAGAAAGAAAAATTTCATAATGTGGATGGTTAGGATGGAGTATCTACTGGTTCGGATGAGACTGAATTTGGCCTTGAAAGATAGGCTAGAGAAGATAACAAACAAGGATTGGGTGTTCTTGGAGAAAAGGGCATATGCCACGATTAGGACTTGTCTGGCAGATGAGGTTCTGTATAGCATATTGGAGGAGAAGACACCCAAGGGTTTGTGATCAAGGTTACATTAGTTGTACATGGAAAAGAACATATGCAATAAGTTGATACTAAAAAAGCAACTGTACAGCCTTTGGATGCAAGAGGGCGAGGATGTTGTGGGGCATATTCAGTGGTTCGACTGGATGAGCATGGATTTGCTCAATATTAAGGTGGATCTCAAAGAGGAGGATAAAAGTTTATTGCTACTATGTTCACTACCTGAGAGCTTCAATCCATTGGTGATGATGTTACTGTATGGTAAAGAGATGCTGGTATACGAGGAGATCGTATCAGTGCTAAGGTCCAACGAGCAACGGGAATGGATAATGAAGAGGAAGATCTTTCAGGAGGAACTCATGGTTTCAGAGAGGCCTAAGAAAGGAAAGAAGAAGGATCAATGAAGGGCCAGTAAGGGGTCCAAAAGATGCTTCAAGTGTGGTGAAGCAGGGCACTTTAAGCAAGAATGTTCGTTTTGGAAGAAGTGCAAGGTGAAGGAAAAACTACTTTTTTCTACCACAAGATCGGTTTGATCTGACTAGATCTATAGAAAATATTTCAAAAAATTTTATACAGAATCTAATTAGATCAGAGAGTTCTCCAATATAATTTTAATGATCTGATATTAAATCTTAAATTAAGAATTAAATTAGATATAAACTTAGTACCTGATTGGATAATCTGATTATCCTGCTGATGATCTATGGAAGCTCAGGGTTCTGGATCAAGCCATGCATGTGCCTTGCCTCTACCAAAGTCCAGTCAGGCTAGATCTAAAGGTTCTCTCATTCTAGATCAGATCGCCAAAAATTAGATCTAAGTCTGATTTTGTAAAGCCTTCGAATCAACTGATGAAGGCAGCATGCTCGTCTCACGAACGTCATCTCTTTCCTTGAAACCTTCGCACCAATTTCTATGGACCTTCTATTGGAACCTTGGACCAACCTTTGGGTGTAGAGAAGAAGAAGAGGTGGGGTGTGGAGAAAGAGCAGACGACTGTCTATGGGGGCTTGGGGCGTGGAGCATAAAGCATGAGAAACCCTTGGGCGCAGGGTGTCTTAAATAGAGCCCTGCACCACCTCAGTGTTCCAATCAATCAAGCAACCAATTGCTTGATTTATTTCTGATTTCTTGATAAATTTTCATGCCAACTCACATCAAAATTACCACCCCAAATATTCCATATAATGCCATACAAAATAGGTAGGGAAAAGGAAAGGAAGTTTGGTGCACGATGGACTCTTCCTTCTCTCTTAGAGTTTGATCTCTATCAAACCTCTTTGACTGGTCAAATTTGAAATTTGATCGAGTCAAAGCCTATACACTTTTAGAGCATGCCTAGGGGGGCGTGCGCCCTATCCATGCCATACCAAAAATTGGGGGTGCATGTCCCTAGAAAATCTTCAGGGGGCGTGCACCCTTGATCCCTTCTTCGGTACAATAGGGTCAACCTTTGACCTTGGTGTGCGATAGAAAAGGCAGGCGAGCAAAAATGGTAGGTGTTGTCCTAAAATCATCCTATGAATTTAGATAATCCTATTCTAATTTGGATAAGTTTAAGTTAGGATTTCGATTGAGACGAACCAGAAAGACTACAAAAGGAGAATGTTAGGTTCAATCATGTGCTAGCATGATTTTCTTGAACCTAATTGGATATAATCCAAATCAATTGAACTAACTCAGTCTAATTAATCACAACCAGGCTAAAACTCTTGTATGTGTGATCCAGTTAGATTCAATTTCATATGATAATAAGATATGTTATGATCTCTATCATTGACATCATCAAAACATCGTTTGATGGATCAAAACTTTTTTGATTCATACAATTAGAATGATTGATCATCAAGATTATTCTAATTGCTCCCAAAATTTATCAGTAATACTAGCAGCATATGGTGGTAACCCATCAAAATTGAAAGTGAACCTCTCGGTGCAGCTATCTGGGTGAATCGATTCTACTATCATGAGTTCCGACAGGATTAGGGTTTAACGTGAACTCATCAAAACCCAACATCCATCATATGAATTAATCATTCGATTTGAGTCCGATGAGAAATTCAAATAGAAAAATCTTTTCTATTATATCACACTACCATGGCCATGGGCTTAAGGACTCGATCACATGATCATCATAGGACTACTCCACTATCGAGGTTGATAGGTTCCGTCTTGGTGCCATCCAGTTCCTACAATGAACATGCTATAGCCAACATACACCTTTGGGTTTTGAATGGCTAAGAGACTAAGTTATGGTGTAGTCAAACTATAACACACTCAAGGTAAATTGCTGATTATTTTTAGGTCAAAGAATCTGACACACAATTGCAATGTCAAGCCAGTCATCGATGTGAAGGTAGACTTCCTTATGACTTCTCAATGTAGTCATGCTCAGTGCCCTCATTCACTAACGAACACTTGTACTCACTTCGGTGTCTCCACACCATAGATTCAAGACTCATCTATCCTAAGAAAGTGATCATACACCAACCTTTCGGATCGATTACCATCCTCATAATGATTCTACGGTCGGGAGTAGTTTATGAGTTAATTATAAAAATTCATGTCTTAAATTTTTAACACTTGAAAATATAAATTATCATTATCATTAACTCAAAGGATATATCATAGATACTTTTTTAATACACATCATTATAGAAAACTAACCCATTTATTAATTTATAATTAAAATTATAAAATTGTCCTTAGAAGTGTACTACAAGTATCAACCAATCTGGATTCTAGGACACACATCTAACACAAGAAAGGAAAAAGTTGGATTCTGTCAGTTTAGTCACTGAAAGTGAAGAGTCAAATGAGCTCTTGGTGGTCTCAGAGGAGCCCATGGGGTGCGGTGTATCTGAGATGATTTTGGATAGGTCTGCGGAGTGCGGAGGATCCGATGGGGCATGATGGTGTCCGAGGCATAGCGGCAGGCTCAGCAGTGTAGCATTGACTGGTTGTTCTCGATGGACTCAATTATAGAGTCAGCTTCTATGGCATCAAGGGAACTTTGATTTCAAGTGGAGCATCGGGCAGAGGTGGCTTCATAGATGAAAAGAGATGGGACACAAGTTCAGAGCAGAAGAGTGCAGGAGGACCAATATCCTAGTACCAATGCTAGAGATGCACAATTCTAGGTGGAGCAACACATGTGGGAGGATAGGTGAAGCTTTGAGGAGACCATGTTAAGGTATGCAGCATGCACCGGCATAGGATTGCTGTAAATTCTCTAGAAAAGTTGAAGATAGTTGATGCGGCTGCCAAGCAAAAAGATGCTTACAACTCCAAGGATGGTGCATAGAAGCAAGCCAAGATCTTTAGTGGTGAAGGCGGTCATCCCAAAGGCCTCAAAGAAAGCTCAGTAGCTGAAGAAGAATGGCAGTGGCAAGGTACACACAAAGAGATATCTGGACATGCAACGATAGTGGGATCATGTAGGAAAACATTACCAGGTGTGCCAAGTCTTGGGTGCATCAACATGAAGATTGTAGGATCTGGTGTGGTGCTCCCAAGCCTTGGGAGGCCATAGGAGGAGCCAGGCATTGGCTCTAGGAGACTAGGATGGGTCTGAGTCCTAGGGCTAAGATAGAAGTTATCCTAGGTGAAGATGGCATGTAGTCCTGCATGATCTCGAGGTTCAGGTGTGAGGATCTTGAGGGGCTTGGTAGTGCTTTAGAGACCTGGGACACAAGATGGAGCAAGGGACCAAAGCCAGTAGAAGAATCAGTGAAGATAAGGGGCTGACACATAGGCGGACTGGCTCGGATACACAATCGAGCCAGCTCGGACTGAGATCGAGTCAGCTTGGGGCACAGTCGAGCTGGCTATCTTAGGTAGATAGAAAATAGGTTCGGTTGAGATGCAACCAAGCCAGCTTGGCTCCTGATAAAGCCGTCTCGATAGTGGCATATAGAACATACGGGATTTTCTATTTGGGTCTAGGATAGGCTTTTATCCTAGGGTCTTAAGGCTTGGATCAATAAGGTCTTAAGGGGGCTAACTCATGTATGGATCGAATTTAGATCCAGGGGGATGAGAGCATGTGAGACATACGTACATGGGCTTGGTGAGTGCTTTTATGTATTGGGTTAGCTTAGAAAAGTTTTTCAGCTGGGATTTGTGTTTATTAGGATTTATGTGGTATAGCAGAAATCCTAGGATATATAAACTCGGGTATTGTATCTATTGGAAAACATGTAGGATTTCATGCATATGTCTCAAATTTTTTTTGAAAATAAAGAGCAGTGAAAGACATAGATTAAACTATTTAATCTATAAATGCATGTAATCAAATTACAAAACCCTATATCAAGGATTTATAACATGTTTTGATGCAAATATAAATCTGAAAAAAAATTAATCATAAGTTGTATTGATCATATCAATACCTAGATCTAGAATAATTCTAGATCTAAGCCTAGATTGCATCTAGGTCACCAAGAGATCAGATCTCTTACCTTTACATGGGTTGAGAACTCCATGATTAAATCTGTTGTTGCCTTTGGAGCCGCATAAGCATCCGGCCTCTACAAGTGATCGACACGAACCTGCAACACAAATCGGAGGTTTGTCGAACGAAGATCTGCTCGAAGTGCTAGCTTCTCGTAGATAACTCCTGATGGTTAATCAAATACATGTTCTTCGGATCTCTTGGATACTCCAAGAGATGAAGAACATAAGGAAGAATAGGGAGGAATCCAACCCTTGGATCTTCTATAAATCAGAAAATAAAATCAAGAAAAAATAAATCCTAAGAGATGACAAATCTTCTCCTTCGATTGATGTCCTAGAAACATCTCTATGCTAGGAAAAGAGGAGACCTCCTCTAGGATTTTTCCTAAGCTTTTATATCTATGATTTTTTATTTTATTCATACAAAAATCTCATAAAAGGTTGGAGAGGAAAGGTTCTCCAAGAAACCCTAAGAGAAGACCTTTCTTCTCTTCTCCTTCTCTCATCAGGACATGATCAGATCATGTCCAAAAAATTAACATCATGCCCCAAAAACTTAGAGCACTCATCCCCACACCCAAATACTCTCTCTATCTCAAATTTTTATCATATAAAAATTATAAATAAAATAGGAAGAGAGAAAAATAATTGAGGGCTCTTCTCCAAGATATCAACTTTGATGTCGTAATTGAGGGCTCTTCTCCAAGAATCTTGGCACCAAAAATCCTCCACACCTTCTCCACCTTCTCCTCTATTTGTTCATAATTTTTCTAGGATTTATCACATCCTCTAACCATCTCAAAGGAGGCGCCCATTTTTACTGCAAGACTAGGTCAAAACCTAGTCAAAGGGGAACTTCTATGGGGTGCCCAACTCTTGAATTCCCCTCCCACTTATTTTTTTCATGTAACCACTGATTCTCATGCACAAAAGAAAGGGAGAAAGGGCCAAATAAGATAGAGGGGCATGGGTAGAGTTGGCGCACAAGGGAGGTAGGAGTTTGGGTCAAAAAAGACTCTTCCAAGTAGGAAACAATTTCCATCTTCCTTCTAGTTTTGACCAAGTCAAAATATATTCCAAATAATCTGATAGGTGGGGCATGGGGACCTCTCATTGGCATGGGAATGTTCATGTAAACCTCAAAAAAATATATATGTGCATGGGCTTTCTTAGATGCAAGAGAAAGAGAGAGAGTCCTAGTCCAACTGGGACTCCTCTTGTTTGACTAGGTCAAAATTATTTTAAATCTAATTTAAATTTTATTTAAATTAGATTAAATACAATCCAATTAAGGATGATCCTAGTCCAACTAGGAGCCTAATTAAATTAGATTAAATTAAGATTTAAATCTGATTGAAATCCTAAGTCAATCAGGTGCACCCAAGTCCTAGTCAAACAAGGAATTGTTCTTTCTTGCAATTGGCTTATCCAATAAATTAACTAAACTTAATATAATAAAATCTAAACTAATTATAATTTAATCTAATTCAATTAGACTTATCTTAGCCTGATTTGTCAATCAAATTGAGCTAATTAGCAATCTAATTGCTAATCAATCCTCCTGCAACACTTGCATAAGGTCAAACATCAATTGCAATGAATGTTTGATCTCAAAATGATTCTCAATCATTGATTAATCATCTGATCAGATTACAACCTCTAATGTGTGTGATCCCATAGGTTCAAACCTAAGTCAGTAGCATAGAAATCAATTCCTGTACCAATCAAAGTTACCATGTAGCAATGGTTTCCGACATTCGGATAGGTCGAATGTATGCAAAGCAACATTCTTAGAACCCTAGCCCATGGCCACTGTATAATTCATCCCTTTGACCAATAATGCTCAAGATGACTTCAAGTATGCTGTAAGCACTCATACAAGTCATTGCTTTTGTGTCTCAAAATTTTAAAAATTTCGTAACACCTCACGAGGATTACCCAGGCCTAAGTTTTGCTAAATTGAAACATAGGGAGTCATTCTCTTCCTAAAGTAAGTCAGGAGTGGTCAATCCCATCTTGACTCACACACCATCTTTACAAGTATTTGACTATATCCAAAAATCTTTCGAACCTATATTAAAAATACAAGCAGTTCGGCACTAAAGTACAGTAAGTTGCTTGCAAGTCACCATGGTGATCTCAGATTGGAGGGATACTTATATCCATTGGCCTTAGCTAACTACTCTTAATAGTAGAATACAACATTGGTCATGTTCAATATAGATGTACTCCTATATCTCATCTGGATGCCATACCAATATCTTCACACCACTTGGTTATGAGGACAATCAACGTATATGGCATGCAGCGATCTATACTCGATAAGTTATCATCCTTATTAATAACTTATCATTTGATCATGAATAATTTAAGAACCATTTGATAAATCCTCCTTTATCGATTGATTGTGCTTTTAAGGACTTCATCATAATTTAAAAGTTCATTTAAGGAAGACAGAACTTTTATAATGAACTAGGCAAATAACTATTATTATTAGATAATTCATATACTAATTTTAATCATCTACTACTTAGATAATTGGCTTTAGGACATATTTTTCAATAACTCCCACTTGGACTAAAGCCAATCAAAATGATATCAAATATGCTATCTTCCACTTGAGTTCGTAGAACTTCTTAATTCTAAGGCCTTAGCAAATGGGTTGGTCAAGTTCTCCTTTTCCATCGATCTTCTAAAAATTGAGGTCACCTTGATCAAAAATCAAAGGTGATAGCAATGCAGAATATGTTGGTTCTTCGATTCTTTAGTCTGAGATATGGCTCCAGTGCTATGATAGGACTAGACCATCGATGGAGGGTGCCACTCCTAATCTGCTAATGAACCTCAGCAACTATACAGCTTACATAGCAGCATCATATACCACGATGTCTCTACATCACTAACTGAATAAGCTAAAGTATCCTGCTTGGAACCTTTCCAGCAGATTGCTCCTACAATTACGATATAAGCCAACATTCTCTAGTTATCATCTTGTTCTGACTGAAATTAAAACAACCACATATTTTAAGTCGGTACTTCCATATTTGAGTCACTAGACCTTAGTATTTTTCAAATACTTAAGAATTGTCTATACAATCTTCGAGTGGCTTTCACTTGGATCAGATTGGTATCTGCTCACTACCTCTAGTGAGTATACCATATCTGATCACGTACATGGAGAAATAAGATGACAGCTAAATCTTTATTCATTGCAATGCTGGAATGTCATTTTTGATTAAGAGAATTTCATCCATAGACAATACAAGGAATAACACTACAGAATATTTTGTCCAATTACAAATGCAGAATTTGTCTTTATTCATAACAAAGGCATATGTTCAAAACATATATTCTAATTCTGACGTAATAGCCAAATGGGCTTTAAGGTCTTTACCTTCACATCTGCGCTACATTGATTCTTTTGAAAATCCATTCACACCCAATGGATTTTATCTCTTTAGGTGAATCAACTAGTGTCCATACACTATTGACATCCATGGACTTCAATTTGGATCATGTGGCTCCAGATCACTACATTGTATCCCTATAGGTGATCGAATCCTTATTGTTCTCATCTAGCTCAACAGGATTGCCATCTCGAACCTAGATACTAAGGTATCTATCCAACTGATGCGGTACTCTACCAGATCTTCTTAAAGGTGATGCTTTAATGGGCTCCAGATTTGATCTGATCAAATTCGATCTATAGGTTTACTAGATTACGTCGGTTCTTTCCTACCAGTCAAACTTTTTAAAATTCAACTTGATAGGCATCAGTTCCTTCTCTAAGAAACTTCTTTCCAAAAGAAATACCCTACTACTGATGAACATCTTATGTTCTTCAGCATAGTAGAATTAATAACCTTTAAATACTTATTGCACCAGGATCCAAGTTTATCTATGTGCAAATATATGACAAAGGCTGATCAACTACAAATCTGAAAGTAAGAGAGTCTAGGTCTATGCCCGATCCATATCCTATATGAAATCCATGCGACAGATTTACTCAAAACCTTTTTCAGAGTAAAACTAGTAGCCAGAAGAGCATAACCCTGAAACAGGCAGACAAGTGAACCCTATAGTGGATTGAACCATGTCTAACAAAGTTCAATTTCTTCTTTCAGATACACTATGTTCTAAAAAGAAATCCACTTAAGAGAGAATCCAATTCTCTCCTAGATATATCAAAAACTCACTGAATAAGTATTCGCCTCCTCGATCTGATCGAAGAGTTCTAATACCTTTTTAGTTTATTTTTCTATTTCATTATTGAATCATTTGAACATTTCAAATAATTCTTGTTAGATGCACCCTTGCCCAGATAGATCGTTTGCAATGAAATATTAGTATCTTCCTTTGGCACTTAAGTCCATAAGTCCACATACATCACTATGTATGAGACTTAGAACTTTATTGGCTCCTTCATCTTTTTCAATAAAAGGTGACTTTATCATTTTTCCAAGAAGACAAGATTCATAGGCTATCACTGATTTACAATCATTGATGTCGAGATTTTCCTCTCAAGCTAATCCGTTTATCCTGCTCTTGTCAAGATGACTAAGCCTATAATGCCAAAGATAGATATCCATGACATAATCTAACTTAGGTGTGTATATTATACTTAACATGCTATATAAATATTAAATATTATTTCTTTATTATCCATGTATTACTATAATATTATTCATAATAATATCACAATAATCTTCTTTATTGATAAATGATAACCATCTCTGACCAAAAGGCCATCAGAGATCATATTTATCATAAACGATGGACAATAATGATAATCACTCAAAATGACATCTATTGAAAATAAGCTTGACAAATCCTAAAGCTAGGATTGGAATAAGACTTCTATCCCCAACGTTCAGGTATTTCTGATCATTTTCAAAAATCCTACTTACTTGTAGCCTTTGCAATAAATTGCATAAGACTACCAGCATCTAATACCCATGTAGTAGAATTATTTATAGAGAAATTTTAAGGTGTTATCTTATAATATTTTTAATAAGTAACTTTTGCTCCTTTCTCTTGTTCAGTCTGTTATGGTTAAGTAAAGTAAGACAATTCTTTTTCTTATGACCTTGCTTCTAACATTAGAAGCACTATGCCTGATTTGAATTAACCTTGGACTAATTATTTTGATTGGACTTAGAAGCCTCAGTATAAACCCATTCATACTGCTGAACTAAATTAAACTCTCGATACTAATTATCGAAGTTGGGTCCCATAAGTCGTCATTGTCTAATAGTGATAGGAGCAATTAGGGTTTAGCCTTAATTTGAGAAAAGAGAATATTGACCTAAGTATATGAATTATATTAAGCCTAAAGACTTGGACTTTAGTCTAATGGTTCCTCCACTATTTTATTCGAATTAGTAGCCTCTACCTCCAATTTGGAGAATTACTTTAATTTTCTAGTAGGTACTAGAATCCACATAGACTGCACACCAGCCCAACTTTGGTTGGCCAACTCATGTACATCTAAGGATAGGTTCATAATCAATTATTTTTTCAAATAATTTTTAGTAATTTAATTTTGCCCTAGAAACCTAATCAGTAGGCTTTGGCCTCCACTATAAGAATCCGATTAGATCCAACCATTAACATGACTATACTAGGTGTATCTAACCAATGAATGATTAGGTCCAACTTTGGTTGGCCAACCTAACCACCATTAGAGAGACACATCTAAGTCGTCATATGATGAATGATAATTTCATTAGTCAATAAGCACCTGGCCTTTGGGCCTCCAATGATTATTGAGTTAATGGACTCATTATCAAACACCTTAATGGAAGGCTACGACTCGGTTATCTCCATAACTTCATCATTTTAAGGACCTAATAATTTTAGAGGATTTAAATTATTAGTGATTTAAGGATAAAAAAGAAATGGACTAATTTGCTCCCACTGACTTCACCAAGTCAGGTCCTTCCACTAACTTCATAAGTCATTGATGAGGATTATGATCAATTTTGGTCCATGGGCACCTATATCAGTCTCACTAATTTTCTATGTGACATGGGTTAGCACGAATCAATAAGCAACCTAATCGAAATCTGATTAACCACATTGGCAAGGTAAGCAAGATCGGTGGGAGGGTCTGCCAAGGCTTGCCTTAGACACCATCAAAAATGGCCAGGTATGTGGGCTGCCAATTAAAAACCATCGATCTAGATTGCTAGACTTACCTTAGACATCAATTGATTTGTCAATTTTGATTTAATCTGCCTAAAGACTCGGGCTCGACCATTAAGCCACGATCAGGTCCATTTGTTAGATATATGGACTTTGATCAACTACAACTATTGAATTGATCTATAGAAAAGAAATGATCTAATTTTAATTAACTATTAATTAGGTTTGATTAATTTCTTAACTAAGTCCATATTTAATCTAACCCAAGGTCTAACCCAGTTAATGACCTGATCAAAACAAACCCATTTAACCTTTAATCCAAATTTTATAAAATTATCTAAGGATCTTCAAATCATAAACCTAGATCCTAAACAATCACTTAATTCTTAATTAAGTTCAAAGTTTGAATTTATAGAACCTCAGAACTAGTTTTTGATTTTATTATTTAAAATATTTTTAAATTATAAATAATTTACATTGAATCATATTCAATACGTGATTTTAGATCTGATTTATTTCATTATTTAGATCATGTTCTAGGGTTTCGAATCTAGGGTTTTATAGAAAGTAAGTTCTCAATTTAAATTCTATAAAATAAATATGTCATACATATACATTCTAGATTTAAAACAAAAATTACATATCAATATGTGAAATAAGAGGATCTAGATCTAAACATAAAATACATCATATAGATTAGATCATAAATCATTTAAAATTAGATTTAAAATTTAAAAATAAACCATAAATCATTTTAGATCTCATCTAACATATTTATGAATTAGGTTTCTCGAATTAGCACATATTAGGATAACCTTTTTATTGTAAGGGTTTAACCTTACAACAGAACAACCTTATGGCAGTATGTGTGATCTTTAATTAATTTTAATTTTTAGATTTAATCTAATGCAACATGATCATGTTATAAAAGAACCTTGCTTTGATACCACTGTTGGAAAGCATGCAGAATTTCATGCATAGATTTCAATACTTTTTCGAAAATAAAGAGCAATGGAAGAGATAGATTAAACTATTTAATCCATAAATGCTTGTAATCAAATTACAAACCCTACTTTAAAAATCTATAACATGTCATGATGCAAATATAAATCTGATAATAAATTAATCATAAGTTGTATTGATCATATCAATACCTAGATCTAGAATAATTCTAGATCTAAACCTAGATCACATCTAGGTCACCAAGAGATCAAATATTTTACCTTTGCATGGGTTGAGAACTCCATGATTAAATCTATTATTGCCTTTGGTGTCGCACAAGTGTTTGGTCTCTACAGGTGATCCACACGAACCTGCAATACAAATTGAAGGTTCGTCGAACAAAGATCTACTCGAAGTGCTAGCTTCTTGTGGATCCCTCCTGATGGTTAATTAAATACATTTTCCTTGGATCTCTTGTATACTCCAAGAGATGAAGAATATGAGGAGGAATAAGGGAGGAATCTAATCCTTGGATCTCCCATAAATGAAAAAATAAAATCAAGAAAAAATAAATCCTAAGAGAAGATAAATCTTCTCCTTCAGGACATCAACGATTGATGTCCTGAAAACATCTCTATGCTAGGACAAGAGGAGACCTTCTCCTCTAGAATTTTTTCTAAGTTTTTAGATCTAAAGATTTTTATTTTATTCATACAAAAATCTTATAAAAAATTAGAGAGGAAAGGTTCTCCAAGAAATCCTGAGAGAAGATCTTTCTTCTATTCTCCTTCTCTCATCAGGACATGATCAGATCATATCCAAAAAATTAACACCATATCCCAACAACTTGGAGCACTCATCCCCATACTCAAGTCCTCTCTCTCTCTCAAATTTTTATCATATAAAAATTATAAATAAAATAGAAAGAGAGAAACATGAAAGAAAAATATTAGAGAAGACAATCTTCTCTTACCATGTCTCTTCAAGACATCAACCGTTGATATCTTAATTGAGGGCTCTTCTCCAAGAATCTCGGCACCACAAATCCTTCACACCTTCTCCTCCTTCTCCTTTACTTTTTCATGATCTTTTTGGGATTTATCATATCCTCTAACCTTCTTAAATGAGGCACCCCTTTTTACTACAAGACTAGGTCAAAACCTAGTCAAAGGGGAGTTGGACACCCCTCCCCTTTATTCTTTTCATGTAACCACTGATTCTCATGTACAAAAGCAAAAGAGAAGGGGCTGAATGAGATAGAGGGGTGTGGACAGATTTGGCACACAAGGGAGGGAGGAGTTTGGGTCAAAGAAGACTCTTCTAAGTTGGAAACAATTTCCAACTTTCTTCTAGTTTTGACCAAGTCAAAATATATTCCAAATAATCTGATAGGTGGGGCATGGGGACCTCTCATTGGCATGAGAATGTTCACATAAATCTCAGAAAAATATATGTGGGCATGGGCTTTCTTAGAAGCAAGAGAAAGAGAAAGAGTCCCAGTCCAACTAGGACTCCTTTTGTTTGACTAGGTCAAAATTATTTTAAATCTAATTTAAAATCTATTTAAACTAGATTAAATATAATCCAATTAAATGTAATCCTAGTTCAACTAGGTGTCCAATTAAATTAGATTAAATCAAGATTTAAATCTGATTTAAATCCTAAGTCAATCAGGTGCGCCCAAGTCCTAGTCAAATAAGGAATTATTCTTTCTTGCAATTAGCTTATCCAATAAACGAACTAGAGTTAGTATAATTAAATCTAAACTAATTCTAATTGAATCTAATTTAATTAGACTTAATCTCAACCTGATTGCTTAATCAAATTAAGCTAATTAGCAATTTAGTTGCTAATCAATCCTCCTACAACACTTGCATTAGGTCAAACATCAATCGCATTGAATGTTTGACCTCAAAATGATTCTCAATCATTGATTAACCATCTGATTAGGTTACAAGCTCTAATGTATGTGATCCCATAGGTTCGAACCTAAGTCAGTAGTATAGGAACAAATTTCTATACCAATCGAAGTTACCATCTAGCAATGATTTTCGATGTCCGGATAG
This sequence comes from Cocos nucifera, assembly GCA_006176705.1. NCBI lineage: Eukaryota > Viridiplantae > Streptophyta > Magnoliopsida > Arecales > Arecaceae > Cocos > Cocos nucifera. The sequence continues at coordinate 78,717 of QRFJ01002284.1, read as the reverse complement.
GTCGAATATATGCAAAGCAACATTCTTAAAACTCTTGCTCATGGTTACCGTATAATTCATTCCTTTGATCAATAATGCTCAAGATGACTTCGAGTACGTTGCCAGTACTCATATAAGTCATTGCTACTGTGTTTCAAAATTTTGCAAATCCCGTGACACCTCATGAGGATTACTCAGGCCTAGATTTTGCTAAATTGAAACATAGTGAGTCATTCTCTTCCTAATGTTAATCAGGAGTGGTCAATCTCATCTTAACTCACACACTGATTTTACAAGTACTTGACTATACCCAAAAATCTTTTGAACCAACATTAGAAATACAGGCAGTCTGACACCAAAGTATAGTGAGTTTCTTGCAAGTCACCGTGGTGATCTTAGGTCGGAGGGACATTTATACCCATTGGCCTTAGCTAGCTACTCTTGATAGTATAGTGCTATATTGGTTATGTTCCATGCAGATGTACTCCTACATCTCATCTGGATGCCATACCAGTGTCTCCACACCACTTGGTTACGAGGACAACCAACGTATATGACATACAATAACCTACATTCGATAAGTTATCATCCTTGTTAATAACTTATCATTTGATCGTGAATAATTTAAGAACCATCCGATAAATTCTTTTTTATCGATTGATTATGGTTCTAAGGACTTCATCATAATTTAGGAGTTCATTTAAGGAATATAGAACTTTTATGATGAACTAGCCAAATAACTATTATCATTAGATAATTCATATACTAATTTCAATCACCTACTACTTAGATGATTAGCTTTAGGATGCATTTTTCAATAGTATCTTTATAATAGAGTGGAATATAATTGAGCTTTTCTTCCTAAAACTTTCTACTCTTCTCTCTCTGGTTCCAACTTTAAGCCCTAGGTGCCGACCATCTACTTTATTCTTCTTCTTTCTAATAATTGGTATTAGAAAGGTACCAGGATCCAACACTTCAAACCCTTCGCACTTCATGTACCCCTTTGAAGCCATCTCGGATACATCCATAACCCACGGGCACCTCCGAAACCCAACAGTTCATCCAACTCTTTTAAAATTAGTGATTGAAACATAGAAAATTCCATCCTAGACTTCTCTTCAATCCCAGCACCAGCCATCACTTTAGTTACACTCGGAGGAACTACAACTCAAACCCTATTCTAGGCTCAAACCCACCTATCTCATCCTGAGGCTCCTGAGACTCCCTAGCTCTTCCTGAGACTACTAAAATGCATGGAGGGTTTCTAGCTCTACTTTCAAATTTTTTTTGAAAATCAAATATAGGAGAATTAAAAATTAATCTAATTAATTTTTCTAGAACTATAGATCTGATCCAAAAATCCTATAAATTCAAGATTTGATTACATATATGCAATGAATCTGAAAAGCAAAATAAACAGCAGTAGTAGTAAAGCTATTTTATGGATCTACATGTTCAGAACATGTTACCTTTGCACAAGTTGTTGATCTCCAAATTTGAATCACCACTAGAGAGATCTGATCATCATGATGCAGCCACACGGTATGTCTGGCCTCCATGGATGGTCCATATAAGGCTCTGGTCTCGATTGGCTTCTCCCGAGTGCTAGCTCGATGATGGATCCTTTTGATGGCTGATGCTGATCGAACTCCTTTGATATTTCTTCATCAGTTCTTTGGATGCTCCAGATCAATAGTAGAGATAGAAGAGAGGTTGAGGAGGCTCTCCAAAAAAAATTGTGAAGATCTGACACTCAGATCTCACAAAAATACACTCAAACCCTAGATCAGAATTCTAGGACAGCACTTTCACCAAATACCTTGTGCTTCATTTTTCCTCTGGTTTTTCTTCTCTCTGATTTTTTTTTCTAATTTTTCTCACATAGAGAGGATGGATCATGAACAAAAGAGGTTTCCTTTTAGGTGTTGCATATCCCAAAAGAATCTACAATTTATTTTAGCACAAAACCAAGTGGCATGTGGGAGATAAGTTAGGATAAGGTGGGTTTGTTCATTCAAATTCAAACTCCATTTGAATTTGAATGGCAGCCAATCTATCCTTATCCATCAAGGATGTGGGAAATCAGATGGCACACTCTCTTATGCATGGGGAAATATTATGAGAAACATTTTCTTGTTGGAAAAAAAAGTGGTGCAAGGAATGGTGAGGTGGCACATGAAGACTAGGTCAAACTAGTCTCAAACTAATCTTATGCAATTAGACCAACCTAAACTAATTTGGTTAGGCCCAATTAGACCAGATTAAATCCAACTCTTTTAGGCTTAATAAGGCTTAATTAAATTCTAATTAAATTAAAAATTGATTAAGTCAAACCCCTAATCAAATCAGGGATCAAACCTCCTCAGCGATTACTTTATCTCATAACCTAATTGGGTCAAATCTAACTGAATCCAATTCAATTAGATTTGATCCAAAAATTATTATTCAATCAAATTGAGTTAATTAGTGATCAAATCACTAACTAAATCTCTCATAAATATGGAGTCCAAATCTAGTGGATGTCCAAACAATAGAGTCCCATCAAAATGAAACTCTTGATCGAAGTGTCCCAAACTAGTGGAACTCTTGATTTCGGTGTCCCAAACAAGTAGAACCCATGATCATAAAGTCTTAGACCAGCAAGGCTCTTGATCATAGAATCCCAGACAAGTAAGACTCAAAGTCTCAGTGCAGTAGGACTTTTGGTCAAAGAGTCCCAATCCAGTGGGACTCCAAACCATAGAGTCCCAATCCAGTGGGACTGCTGATCACAGAGTCTCAGACAACCAGGACTCAAAGTCTTAATGTAATAAGATTCTCGATCAAAGAGTCCTACTCCAGTAAAATTTTTGACCATAGAGACCTAGTCTAGTGGAACTCCTAATCATAGAGTCTCCGATAACTTGGACTCAGAGTCCTAGCCAAGTAGGACTCTCGATCAAAGAGTCCAAGTCCAGTAGGACTCTTGACCATAGACTCCCAGTCTAGTGGAACTTTTCATTAGTTGTTAGATTAGATAGAAATCTCTAATGTATGTGACCCTACAGGTTTGAACCTAAGTTGGTAGCATAGGAACTAATTTCTATACTAATTGAAGTGACCATCCAGCAATGGTACCCGATGTCTGGATAGGTCGAATAGTCGCAATCGCAACACTCAGAATCTACATGATTATGTTTACCACATAATTCATTCCTTTGATCTTAATGCTCAAAGGATGATATATGGTTTAACTACCAATCCTAAAAGTCATCCACATTGTATTTCAAAATTCAATGTCCATCGAATAAACCATCTCGACCGAGGTTTTGCTAAATTGAAATATGGTGATGCACTTGCTCCAACACTTGGATGGGTCAATTTCATTTTGACTCGCACCTCGACTTCATAAGTACTTGATTGCATCTAATAGCCTCCCATCACTGAATTAGAAATTTAGAAGTTTGGTACTTAAATACAGTGAGTTGCTTCCAAGTCACTATGGTGATCTCAGATCTAAGGGATACTTATACTCATATCCCATCAGAGCAAATCTTGATAGTACAAAAGCTCTAGCATCGATCATGTTTAGTACAGATGTTCCTCTACATCTTACCTACATGCCATATCAGTGTCTCCACACTCATTGGTTAAGAGGATAATTAACTCATATGGCATACAATGACCTATACTCGATAAACGTTATTGTCTTTGATAACAATGTATCATTCGATCACGAACAAGTTTAAGGACTAAATGATAAATTCTCCTTTATCAAGTCTAAATAGTCTCAAGGACTTCATCACAAAAGAGTTCATTATAGAAAGATGCACAAAAATGATGAAAAGCTAGAATAATAATTTTATTCATTTATAATTCATGTGCAAATTACATTCAGCTCAACCACATATAACCTAGATGATTGGCTTTAGGATATAATTTTCAAAAACTTCCACTTAGACTAAAGTCATTTAGAGCAGTATTGAATACCTATCTTCCATTTATGATTATCAAACTCTTTGATTCTAAGGGCTTTAGTAATGGGTCAGCCACATTCTCCTTTCCATCAATATTTTGAAGCTAGACGTCACCTCATTCCATAATCTCTTGTAAAAGATGGTAGCGATATAGAATGTGCTTGGTGCGCTAATTTGCCTTTGGCTCCTTTGCTTAAGCTATGGCTTCAGTGCTATCACAGTAAAGTAGAACCAGACCAACTAAGGAGGGTGCCACTCTAAGCTCACCGATGAATTTTTATAGCCACACAGCTTTCTTCGCAATATCGGATGCCGCGATATACTCTGCCTTGCATATAGAATTAGCCACAGTGTACTGCTTGAAACTCTTCCAGTAGATCACTTCACCATTTAAGATAAACATATAACCTAACACACTCTTATTATCATCATGTTAGACTGGAAATTGGAGTCTATTAACCCCATAAGCCTCAAGTCCAACTAACCATAAACAAGCCATTGATCCTTGGTATTGTTAAATATATGTGCCCTAGAAGCCAGAATTGGCTGACACTTGTAATACACTTCTAAGGGCAAAATTATAATTTTGATTATAAATAATAAAATGGATTATTTTCTATCACATATGTGTATTTAGTATCTATGATACATCCTTTGAGTTAATGGTAATGATAATTCTTATTTTTAATAGTTGAAAATTTAAAACAAGAATTTTCATTATTAACTCATAAAATGCTTCTGACCGTAGGATCATCATGAGGATGATGATTGATCCAGAAGGTTAGTGTACAATCGCTTCTTTGTAGTAGATGAGTCTTAAGTCTACGGTATAGAGACATCGGAGTGACAGTACAGGTACTCGTTACAGAACGAGAGCACTAAGCGTGACCACCTCGAGTAGTCATAAGGAAGTCTACCTTCTCGTCGATGACTGACTCGATGCTATAGTGGTGTGTCTGATTCTTTGACCTAAGGTGCATCGACAGTTCACCTTGAGGGTGTTATAGTTTGACTACACCATGACTCAGTCTCCTAGCCATTCAGAACCTTGAGGTGTATATTGGCTATAGCATGTTCATTGTAGGAATTAGATTGCACCAAGATGGAATCTATCTAACTCGGTGGATGAGGAGCAGCCCTATGATGATAATGACAATCAAGTCCATAAGCCCATAGCCATGGCAGAGAGTGTGAAATAATAGAAAGAGTTTCTATTAAGATTTTCACATCGGACTTGAATCGAATGATTAAATCATATGATAGAAATTAGGGTTTGACGAGTTTACCTTAACCCTAATCTGATCGGGGCTCAAGATTGAAGACTTAATCACACATGTAGCTGCACCGAGAGGTTCATTTTCAGTTTTGATGGATTGCCACCATATGCTGCTAGGTGTCATTGGTGGATTTTGGGAGCAACTAGAATGATTTAGATGATCGATCATTCTAAGTTGTCTGAATCAAAAGAGTTCTGATCCATGGAAAGGAGTTTTGATGATATCGATGATGGAGATAATGACATATCCTATTATCATATAGAATTGAACCTAACTGGATCACATAAATAAGAGTTTGGATCTAGATATCATCAATTAGAATAACCTAGTTTAATTGATTTGAATAAGATTCAATTAGGTTCAAGAAAATCATGCTAGCACACGATTGAGCATAACGTTCTCCTTTTTCTACCTTAAAAGTTATCTCGACTGAGCCAAATGAGTTTATGCTCACTCAGATACCTTTACCTGATCTGACTGGAGCTTGTCCAAGTCAAAAAAGTGTTGTCTTAATTTATGAGATAAATTTGAGATAACACCTACCATTTTTCATCACCTGCTAATTCTTCTACTTTGACTTGGTCAAACGTTGACCTTTGACCCTTCGACATTTGCCCATGTGTCATGCACTTATTGGAGAGCAGATAGGAGCTTGTCCCCTCTCTAGAAATTGGAAAGAAAAGGGTGCATGCCTAGGATGGCGTCCGTCCATGGATAAGGATGCTGGAGTCCCATATGGATGGGACTCCAGGTTGCTTCTTGGTTTCTACTTAGGTGGCCCTTGGGTATCTACTTTGATCAGTCTTAGGCACCATCTAAGAATTGACCTATGGATCTCTCATCTGATTGGATCAGGTGATATCATCCCATCAATCAAATCTAGATCTGATTGAATGAAGCAATGCGATTGGCCAGGGTGATGCAGCACTGCATGGCGCAGCAGAGTCTATAAAAAGACCCTATTTGCGCCCACTTTTGATAACTCCTCTTCCAAGCCATGCTGGAAGGCTACCACTCTCCCTTCTCCATGCCACCATCTGGCCCTCTCACTCCTCTCCATGCTCAAGAAAGTTGGGCCTTCAGATTAGTGCGAGTCAGGCAAGAAAAGGCTGATGAAAAAGAAAGAAGGCAACACTGCTGCAGAGACGACGAGCGATCTTCAGAAGAAGTTTTGAAGATTCTCCAAATTAGATCTAGATCTAATTTTTGAAGAAAAGAAAGAGAAGGAGAAGATCTCTAGATCCAGTCTGAGTGAATACCGGTAGAGGCCAGGCGCTTGCGTGGCTTGATCCAGAACCTCAAAGCTTCCGCAGGATCATCAACGGGTAATCAGATTACCCAAGATCAAGATAAAAATTAATTTAGAATTAATTTAGTTTTATTTTATTAATTATTAGATTATAAATTAGTTTTGAAAAATATCAGATCTGATCTAAATCTGAAAGGAAATTTTTGAAATATGCCTCTCGATCCAATCAGATCTGAAAGAACCTGACCCGATAAATTAGGATTTTCCTTCAACTGGTATCAGATTCAAGTTATTATTAAATTTATTTAGATTTGATTTAATCTAATTAATTAGTGATTTTAGATATCACATGAGATATGATTAGATCTAAAATTAGAAAATAAAAAAATTAAAATAAATTAATTTAGATCTAATATGTATGAGATACATAACTAGACTAGGAATAGAATTATTCTATGTGTAGTCTAGTTTGATCATAATTTTTGTTTGATTAAAAGTAATTTTTAGATCTATTTATTTTTTATTTTTTAATATTATAAATATTATAATCAGATCTAAAAATAGAAAATAAAATAAAATTAATTATTCATATGAGATATGATAGTTGCATGTTTAGACTAGTTGTAGAATAGTTCTACAAATAGGTCTAGATTAAATTTTATTTGATATGATCGAATTTAAATTTAATTTTTTAGATGATTATGAGATAATTTAGATCTAAAAAACATGCATGCATGATATATGTGATATATACAAAACATGTTTTAATTAGATCTATTTTATATGAGATATATGCTTAGATCTAATTTATTTTTGTAGATTAGTTATATTTCTGATTAAGGCATTCTCCTTGGTCGTCCGGTCATAAGAATAAAGTAGGACTTAAAGACCCTCTCCTCCCATTTGATGGAGTGTTCTTATGATGTGTAGGGGTGTTGCACGTTCATCCTTAATCAGAAATTGAAAACTTACTTTCTGCAAAACCCTAGATCCTGAAATCCTAGGATCTTTTTACATGTTTTATTTATGAACCCTATCTTAATTGAGAATTAAGTTTATGAAATATCAATTAGGTCTAAAATTGAGAATTTCAGATCTAAGACATATTCATAAATCTAGACTCGGGCTTGGGTAGCTCAATTAGGTCTAGCGGTTGATCAAACAGAATCAAGAGTTGGTTAGATGGGATCAACAATGCTTAAATTGACCAGTCTAATAGGATTAAGTCTAGATCAAGATCGAGTCACGTGAATGATCGATCAAGCTAAGACCTAATTAGGCTCAGTGGTTAGAGTCTAGATTGTAGGCTAACCCAATTACGTTTGTCTCAACAATTTGGTGTCTAAGGTAAGTTTGGCAGATACGATCGACTGATTTTTAATTGGGAGCTACTTGACTCGAATGCATTCTTGTCGAGTTAATGGCATATCCCTTCCACCGTCTCACTTACCTGGCCATGTTTGTTGACTCAGTTCTGATCTGAGGTGGTCAATAATCCGAGCTAACCCATGCCACTAGGTTAGTCATAATGGTTATGACTATGTCAAGTCTAGTTTAATGAGACCTAAATCAAATCTTTCTAAGAAAAGATTAAGTCTAAGGTCTTCCACCATTGTAGATGTGCGGGCCCTTCCCGGGGTTGATTGTTCTCGGCTGGTTACAGTGGCTCAGTTATACTGGAAAGATGCAACCATATCTATTAGGCATCAGATGCTACGGGCTGGAGGATGAATTGGGCTCAATATTTTGGATACGGTGAGAGACTCAATTAGGAATCCAATCTGTGCAAATGATGGGTCTGACTTAACTAAGGAGTGGATCAATATTTCGGACATGGTGAGATTCATGAATTACAGAACATGTTTGGGTGCACCATGATTAGAGAATCATTGAACAAGAGTTGTTCACCAATTGGCTAACCCATCACCAATAACTATTAGGTGAGGTGATGAGTAAGTCGGTGGGACCGCACCACCCACTAGAAATCAGTAATCATGGAGATTTTTGCATCTCTATAGAGGGAGTGTAGGGATCCGAAAAAATAGTGGAAGCTAATTTATTTAAAAATAAAATCTCTAAATAAATTGGTTAAGTCTTAATTACAATATCTAACTAGAAACTTTGACTCTCTACAAGAAGATGTCTACATCCAACCCACTTGTACGAATCCTGGACACCCATAGACTGACCGAACCAAATTACAAGGATTGGCTTCGGAACTTCAAAATTATTTTGGATTTTGAGAAGTTAACTCATGTATTGGATCAGGACCCTCCCATCTTACCAGCTCATCCATCCACTGAACAGAGAGTGTCTCTAGATAAGTGGACTGATGAAGATAATAAGGCCAGATACTACTTGTTGGGCTCGATGTCTGATGAGCTTTAGCTTCAACATGAAGTTATTAGAATCGCTCGCCAAATATTGGCTCACCTACAGAAGGTGTTTGGTGAACAGAGTCGTGCAGCCAAGTATCAAGTCACTAAACGACTGTTCAAGGCTAAGATGCGCGACGGACAGTCAGTTCAAGATCATTGTCTGATGATGATCAAGAATTTGGAATAGCTTAAGAAGCTTGGAGTGAGGTTGGACTTGGATCTGCAAAATGACATAATTCTGCAATCCTTGATCGATGCATTTGGGTAGTTCATCATGAACTACCATATGCATAAACTTCAAAACACCTTAGCCGAACTTATGAACATGCTGGTTACCGCTGAGCTTTTCATGAAAGGTTCTAAAGGCTTAGTACTTGCTATGGAATAGACTTCTTCCAAGAGAAAATCTTTTGGAAAGAAAAAGAAGTCTGTGAAAAAGCAGAAGATGGAAGGAGGAAAGAAGAAAAAGACAGAGCCGAAGAAGAAGGCTGCTGACAAAGAAAAGTATTTTCATTGCAACAATGATGGCCACTAAAAGTGAAACTGCCCTACTTACCTGGCCACCCTAAAGAAAAAGGAGGTAGGTCCTTCTGAAGGTATGCTCGTTATTGAGTCTAACCTTATAATTTCTTCTGCATCCAGTTGGGTGCTTGACTCTGGTTCTAGTGCTCACTTGTGCACCTCTATGCAGAGTCTTGAGGATAGCAGGAGACTGAGGGATGGTGAGATGATCCTGCACGTCAGAAATGGAGCAAGTGTTGCTGCTGTGGCCATGGGAATATACCCTCTTCGACTACCATCTGATTTAGACTTAGTATTAAAAGACTGTTATTATGTGCCTGCAGCAAGCAGGAATTTGATTTCTGTTTCTTGTCTTGCATTAGAAGGCTATGTAATTAGTTTTCTTAGGGACCATTGTAACATTCTTTATGAAAGAAATAAAATTGCAAATGGTTTCCTTATTAACGGTCTTTATCAGTTACATGTTGATGTATCTATTTTTAACTTCGTGCAAAATGTAAATGCCATAAAATCAAAATATCCTAGGGATAGTCCTAATGATAGGTATCTATGGCACCTAAGATTAGGTCATATTGTAGAAGATAGGGTTAACAAATTGGAAAAAACTGGACTATTGAGTCCATTGACTTCCGAGTCATATCCAATTTGTGAATCCTGTCTTCATAACAAAATGACTAAGCTCTCTTTTGTAGGACATGGGGAAAGGGCCACGGATCTTCTTGCCCTAGTACAGATGTGTGTGGCCCATTCGATGTGCCGGTTAGAGGCAACTTAGTCTACTTCATAATCTTTATCGATTATTTATCAAGGTATGGGTATGTGTATCTTATGAGACACAAATCTGAAGCATTTGAAAAGTTCAAAGAATTCAAACATGAAGTAGAAAAGCAAATTGAAAAACCCATTAAGGTTCTTTGATTAGATCGAGGAGGTGAATACCTTAGTCAAGAATTTCTGGACTATCTCAAAGAAAATGGCATAGTCTCTTAATGGACTCCATCAGGAACACCTCAACTCAATCGAGTTTCAGAACGAAGGAATCAGACCCTATTAGATATGGTCCGATCCATGATGACCTTCACAGACCTCCCTGATTTTCTTTGAGGATACTATTTGTTAACTATAATTTACCTACTGAATAGGATTTCTTCTAAAATCGTTCCTACCACACCGTATGAGATAAGGCATGGTAAGAAATCAAGTCTGAGTCATCTCAGAATTTGGGGTTGTCCGGCTCATGTCAAAAGACAACAAGCGGACAAGTTAGACTTTAGGTCCTTTAGAGCTCAATTCATAGGATATCCTAAAGAGTCATTAGGATATTATTTCTACATTCCAAAAGATCATAATGTATTTATGAGTCAACAAGCCATCTTTCTTGAAAAATAGTTTATTCAAGATAGCAGCATTGGAAAGCAGATCAAGCTCGATGAGAAAGTCTCACAAGAGCAACGAGCTAAGGACCAAATGGAACCAAATCAGGTTAAGCCAATCCATATACTACATCCTCCACCTCATAGATCGAAAAGAATTTTCCATCCTCCTGAAAGGTACTTAGGTACTATTTTAGAAGATGTAGAGAAAATGTTCCTCATATGTAATAGGGTTCATGGTGATGATCCCAAAACCTATAACGAGGCGATATCAGATATTGACTCCGAGAAATGGTTAGAGGCAATGAAGTCAGAAATTGACTCGATGCACTCAAACCAAGTCTGAACCTTGGTAGATCCACTAGAAGGTATAGTACCTATTGGATGTAAATGGATCTTCAAGAGAAAGATTGGTGTAGATGGGAATGTGGAAATATTCAGGCTAGATTAGTGGCAAAAGGTTATAGTCAACACGAAGGCATTGACTATCAGGATACCTTTTCGCCAGTAGCTATGCTAAAATCTATTCACACATTGCTTGCTGTTGTAGCCTATTTCGATTATAAAATATGGTAAATGGACATGAAAATGGCATTCTTAAATGGATATCTGGAGGAAGATATCTATATAGAATAGCCACTAGGTTTCACATCTAGTGATGATGATCATAAGGTTTGCAAGCTACAAAGGTCCATATATGGACTTGAGCAAGCATCTCGAAGCTAGAACACTCATTTTAGTGACGTAATCAAAATGTTTGGTTTCATCAAAAATGAGGAGGAGCCATGTGTCTTCAAAAAGATCAGTGGGAGCGTTGTTGTCTTCCTCGTATTGTACATGGATGACATCCTCTTTATCGAAAATGATATTCCCATGTTGACTATAGTTAAAATGTGGTTGGTCTTTGGTCTTTGGTAATGGAAAACTCCAAATCCAGGGGTATACAGACTCACACTTTATGTCCGATGTAGATGATCGAAAGTCGACATCTGAAAGTCTGCTTATGTGCAATGATAGAGCTGTCAGTTGGAAAAGTTCCAAATAGATAGTGATAGCAGATTCCACCATGAAAGTAGAATATATCGCTGCATCAGAAGCTGTAAAGAAAGCATTCTGGTACAAAAAATTTACCACGGAGATCGGAGTGATGCCATCAGATGCCATTCCTCTGTACTGCGATAATAATGGCATCATGGCACTTGCTAAGGAGCCGAGGTCTCATCAAAAATTCAAGCACATCGAGCGGCGATACCACCTCATCTGCGATTATCTCGAGAAGGGTTACGTCGAGGTCAAGAGAGTCGACTCCGCAGACAATACGGCGGATCCACTTACAAAGTCATTGGGCCAGCAGAAGATCGAAGCCCACCTTGAGAAGATGAAACTTAGATTTGTAGCCAATTGACTTTAGATCAAGTGGGAGTTTGTTAGATATGTGTGCCCTAGAAGCCAGAAATGGCTGACACTTGTAATACACTTCTAAGAACAAAATTATAATTTTGACTATAAATAATAAAATGGATTATTTTCTATCACATATGTGTATTTAGCATCTATGATACATCCTTTGAGTTAATGGTAATGATAATTCTTATTTTCAATAGTTAAAAATTTAAGACAAGAATTTTCATTATTAACTCATAAAATGCTCCTGACCGTAGGATCATCATGAGGATGATGATTGATTCAGAAGGTTAGTATACAATCGCTTCTTTGTAGTAGATGAGTCTTAAGTCTATGGTGTAGAGATACTAGAGCGAGAGTACAGATACTCGTTAGAGAACGAGGGCACTGAGCGTGACCACCTCGAGTAGTCATAAGAAAGTCTACCTTCTCATCGATGACTGACTCAATGTTATAGTGGTGTGTCTGGTTCTTTGACCTGAGTTGCATCGATAGTTCACCTTGAGGGTGTTATAGTTTGACTACACCATGACTCGATCTCCTAGCTATTCGAAACCCTGAGGTGTATGTTGGCTATAGCATGTTCATTATAGGAATTGGATTGCACTAAGATGGAATCTATCTACCTCGATGGATGAGGAGCAGTCCTATGATGATCATGAGAATCAAGTCCATAAGCCGATGCCCATGGCAGAGAGTGTGAAATAATAGAAAGAGTTTCTATTAAGATTTTCACATCGGACTTGAATCGAATGATTAAATCATATGATAGAAATTAGGGTTTGATGAGTTCACCTTAATCCTAATCTGATCGGAGCTCAAGATAGAAAAACTTAATCACACAAGTAGCTACACTAAGAGGTTCATTTTCAATTCTGATGGGTTGCCACCATATGCTGCTTGGTGTCATTGGTGGATTTTGGGAGCAACTAGAATGATTTAGATGATCGATCATTCTAAGTTGTGTGAATCAGAAGAGTTCAGATCCATCGAAAGGAGTTTCGATAATGTCGATGATGGAGATCATGACATATCCCATTACCATACAGAACTGAACCTAACTGGATCACACAAACAAGGATTTGGATCTGGATATCATCAATTGGACTAACCCAGTTCAATTGATTTGATCATGCTAGCACACGATTAATTTAGATCATCAATTGGATATCATCAATTGGATAAGATTCAATTAGGTTCAAGGAAATCGTGCTAGCACACGATTGAGCGTAACGTTCTCCTTTTTCTATCTTAAAAGTTGTCTCGACTGAGCCAAATGAGTTTATGCTCACTCAGGTACCTTTACCTAGTCTGACTGGAGCTTGTCCAAGTCAAAAAAAGATTGTCTTAATTTATGAGATAAATTTGAGACAACTTACCATTTTTTGTCACCTACTAATTCTTGTACTTTGACTTGGTCAAACGTTGACCTTTGACCCTTGGATATATGCCCATGTGTCATGCACTTATTGGAGAGCAGATAGGGGCTTGTCCCCTCTCTAGAAATTGAAAAGAAAAGGGTGCATTCCTAGGATGGCGTGCACCCATGGATAGGGATGCTGGAGCCCCATACGGATGGGACTCTAGGTTGCTTCTTGGTTTCTACTTAGGTGGCCCTTGGGTATCTACTTTGACCAGTCTTAGGCACCATCTAAGAATGAACCTATGGGTCTCTCATTTGATTAGATTAGGTGATGCCATCCCATCAATCAGATATAGATCTGATTGAACAAAGCAACGCGATTGACCAGGGTGATGCAGCACTGCATCGCGCAGTAGAGTCTATAAAAAGACCCTGTCTGTGCCCACTTTTGATAACTCTTGTTCCAAGCCACGCCCCAAGGCTACCCCTCTCCCTTCTCCACACCACCATCTGGCCCTCTGTCTCCTCTCCATGCCCAAAGAAGTTGGGCCTTCAGATAGTGCGAGTCAGGCAAGGAAAGACCGACAAAAAAGGAAGAAGGCAACACTGCTACGGAGACGATGGGCGATCTTCAGAATAAGTTTTGAAGATCCTCTAAATCAGATCTAGATCTAATTTTTGGAGAAAAGAAAGAGAAAGAGAAGATCTCCAGATCCAGCCCAAGTGGATACTGGTAGAGGTCAGGTGCTTGCATGGCTTGATCCAAAACCTCAGAGCTTCTGTAGGATCATCAACGGATAATCAGATTACCCAAGATCAAGGTAAAAATTAATTTAGAATTAATTTAGTTTTATTTTCTTAATTATAAAATTATAAATTAGATCTAAAAAATGTCAGATTTGGTCTAGATCTGAGAGAAAATTTTTGTGATATGCCTCTCGATCCAATCAGATCTGAACGAACCTGACCCAGAAAATCAAGATTTTCCTTCAGGTATTTCTTAAATACTTCATAATGGTTTTAACAACCTACCAATGGTTCTTCCCTGGATTAGATTAGTATCTACTCACTATCCCTAGTGAGTATGCCACATCTAATCTCATACATGTCATGACATACATGATAGAATCCACTACCAAAGCATATGAAATTCTACTCATATGCTCTCTCTCTTGATGTGTTGTCAGACAATCTTTATTCAAGAGAGAAATTTCATGGTCTATCGACAGATAGCCTTTCTTGAATTTCTCCATGCCGAACCTTTTTAGCATAGTATCACTGTAGTGGACTGGGACAATCCAAAAATTTTTTTAGATCTATTTCTATAGATCTTAATCCCTAGGATGTAGGAAGCTTCTCCCAAGTCTTTCATGGAGAATTGCGATGATAGCCAAATCTTTATTTCCTATAATACAAGGATGTTATTTCTGATTAAAAAGAATATCATCTACATATAGTACAAGAAATATAAGTACAGAACCATTATCCCATTTGTACATACAGAGCTTCTCTCCATTCTTAATGAGTAATACAATTCATCACCTTATCAAAATGCATGATCCAACTCCGAGATGCCTACTTCAATCCGTAGATGGATCTCTGAAGCTTGCATACCTTGGACTCCTCTGTAGATGTGAATCTCTCAGGCTATATCATATATACCTCTTCATCCAGCTATCCATTTAGGAAAGCTGCCTTCACATCCATTTGCCAGATCTCGTAGTCTAGGTATGCCGCTATCACTAGCATAATCTGAATGGACTTGAGCATTGCCACCAAAAAAAATGTCTCATCATAGTCAATACCATAATGCTGATGATATCGCTTGGCAACCAAATAGGCTTTATAGGACTCCACCTTCCTGTCCATGCCCCTTTTCATTTTGAAAATCTACTTACACCCAATGGATTTTACCCCTTTAGGTGGATTAAGTAGTGTCCATACATTATTGACCATCATGGACTCTATTTTGGACTTCATGGCTTCCAGCCACTTATTAGAGTCAAACCTCTACATGGCAACCATGTAGGTGATCGGATCCTCATCATTCTCATCAAATTCAATAGGATCACTATCTCAAACAAAGAAATCATAGTATCTATCTAGTTGACATAGTACTCTATCGGATCTTCTTAAAGGTGCCTCTTCAATAGGCTTTGGGTTTAATCTTATCAAATTCAATTCTGTAGATTCACTAGAATGTGTCGGTTCTTTTACTGATGAAACTTCAGTAATTTCAATATTAGAGGCAACAGTTTCTTTCCTAAGAAACTCTTTTTCCAAAAAGATTGTCCTATTACTGACAAACACCTTTTGTTCTTCAGCAAGGTAGGAGTAATAACCCCTAGTTTTCTTGAGATATCCTATGAACAAGCATTTATCGAACCTAGATCTAAGCTTTTCTAACTGTGAATATTTGACATAAGTCAGACATTCCCAAACCCTAAAGTGAGAGAGTATTGATTTATGCCTAGTCCATATCTCGTATGGAGTCTTCACAATAGACTAGCTTGGAACATTGTTCAAAATAAAATAAGCAGTCTCGAGTGCATATGCCCAAAAAGAAATAGGCAGACTCACAAACCCCATCATGGATCGAACTATGTCTAATAGATTTTGATTCCTCCTTTTAGACACACTATTATACTGTGGTGTTCTAGGAGAGGTCCATTGTGAGAGAATTTCATTCTCTCTTAGATATGTCAAAAACTTGTTGGAAAGATATTCACCTTCTCGATCAGATTGAAGGATTTTAACAATCTTTCTAAGTTGTTTTTCTACCTCATTACGGTATCATTTGAACATTTCAAACGAATCGGATTTACTCTTCATAAGATAGACGTATCCATACCTAGATAGATCGTCAGTAAATATGATAAAGTAGTAGAACCCACCTCTAGCACATATATTCATAGATCCACATACATTACTATGTACTAGACCTAGAAGATCAGTGGCTCATTAATCCTTTCTAGTAAAAGATAATTTTGTCATCTTACAAAGAAGGCAAGACTCACAGGTAGTCAATGATTCACAATCATCTATGTCAAGGATATTCTCCTTAACTAACCTGTTTATCCTATTCTTATTTGTATGACCAGGCTAATAGTGCCAAAGATAGGCATTAGTGACATCATCTAATTTTGGACATTTATTAGACGTGTACATTACACTAATAGGCTGTAATAATATATAAATGCTATTTCTTAATTATCATCGCATTACTATAACATCATTCATAATGATATCATAATAATTTTCTTTTATTGATAAATAATAACTATCTTAGGCTAAAAGCTCAATAGATATTATGTTCATCATAAAAGATGGACAATAGTGACAGTCATTTAAAACAACATTATTATTTTTTGAAAATAAGCTCAAGAATTTTCAATGCTAAGACTTAAACTTTATATTCATTCCCAACATTTAGAAATCCATTGCCATTCTCAAACTTTCTACCAATTTGAAGTCCATGCAATGAATTGCATATATGAGTTGGACTCCCCATATCTAATATCCAGATAAATGTATCACAAATAGAGAAATTGCAAAGTATTATTATATAACAGCCTTGACTAGCAACCACTTACTGATTTCTCCTGTTTAGCCTATTTTTGTTCAGAGGATAATTTCTCCTTAGGTTTTTCTAATTAGGGTCAATTCTAGACTTCTCATAATTAGGATCTAAAAGCTTGTCACTGTCCAACAGTGAACAGGGTGGACTAACACTAGCCATTCTATTTATCTAAAAGAAAAACATGAAACCATATTAGTACTTGAATTAATTAATCCTAATGACTTGGACTTTAGTCTAAAGGTCCTTCCACTATTTTTATGAATTGGTAGCCTCTACCTCCAATTTGAGGAATTACACTAACTCCTTAATATGTATTGAAATCCATATAGACTACAGATGAGCCCGAGGAAAGTTCTGGCCAACCCGTGTGCATCTACAAGTAGGTTCACAACCAATT
Organism: Cocos nucifera; assembly: GCA_006176705.1. NCBI lineage: Eukaryota > Viridiplantae > Streptophyta > Magnoliopsida > Arecales > Arecaceae > Cocos > Cocos nucifera. Next base: position 61,236 of record QRFJ01002284.1, on the reverse strand, counting down.
ATTTATTATTTTCCTAAATAATTTTTAGTATTTTGGTTTTTCCCTAGAAGCCAATTCAATAGGCTATGGCTTCCACTGAAAAGATCTAGTTAGGTCCAACCATTAACATGATTGAGTTTGATGCATCAAACCAATGATGACCAGGCCCGAGGAAAGCTTTGGCCAACCTGATCACCATTAAGAGAGTGTGACCTAATCATCATATGATGAATAGTAATTTCAATATCCAGATGAACACCAGGTATAAGGCACCTATAATATCCACCTAGAAAATTTGACCCATTGCTATCCACCTTAATGGGAGGCTATGACTCAATTATCTCCATTACGTAGTCAGTTTTAAGGATCTAATAATTTAGAGAATTTAAGTTACATGTGATTTAAGGATAGGAAGGACATGGACTAATTTACTTCCACGAACTTCATCAAGTCAAATCCTTCCACTGACTACACCAAGTCAATAGATTAGGACTAGAAACAATTTAGGTCCATGGGCACCTAATTTAGTCTTACTAATTTAAATCAGTCAAACTAGTTCCTAGTGACATGGGTTAGCACGAATCATCAAGTGATCTAATCAAATCCTAATTGATGATGTTGACCAGATGAGTGAGATCAGTGGAAAGGATATGTCATTAACTTGCCAAAAATTGAATCAATGTGAGTAGCTCTCAAATAAAAACCATTGATCTTGACTGCCAAACTTATTTTAGATACCAACTGGTTAATTAGATTCAATCTGATCAACCTAGTAATTTCGGGCTCAACTACATAGCCATGAATCAAGTCAATCTTGGTCTCTATTAAAAACATGGGCTCATCCAACTACAACTATTGAAATTGAATCTAGAGTGTCCTTGACCTAATCAAATTCAATAGTTGATTAGATTTGATCAATTACAATAATTTAGTTCATTCTTTAACTAACCTTAGGTCTAACCCAATTAATGGAGCTAATTCATTTTACCCAATAACCCAAATTTTATTATCAATGACTTAGGAGCTTTAATTTATAATTCTAGATGCTAATTTATCATACTTAATTCTTAATTAAGTTTTTGGGCTGAGGGTTGGGGTTCGGCATTTCAAAAATATTTTTTAAAATTTTGAAAGATTCTTTCACAATCTAGCATTGTTCATCAAATGGATTGATTCATTTCAAAAATGGATCAGCTCATTTCACAAACAATACTAGTTATAGGTTTTAATCTGTAACTATGTACAATATATAAAAATCATAAATTATTTTAGATCTAATCTAAATACTTATTCAAGATTAAAAATTAGATTAAAGTCATACATATATGTCATAAAAATTATTAGATTAGATCTAAAATTTTATGATCAATTTTTAGATCAGCACGTACTAGGACAACCTATATAGTGTAAGGGATAGACCTTATAGTAGGATAACCTACAGTCTGTGCAATCATGATTTTATTTTTAAATTTAAAAATTAGATTATTATTTAGATCTAATCTTAAAAATAATTTAAGCATGCATATACATCACATTAAATAACCTGGATGCTCTGATACTATTGCTGGAAAGCATGCAGGGTTTCTAGCTCTACTTTCAAAACTTTTTCAAAAATCAAATATAATAGAATTAAAAATTAATCTAATTAATTTTTTTAGAGCTATAGATCTGATTTAAAAATCCTACAAACTCAAGATCTAATGTGACATATATGCAATGAATTTGAAAAGCAAAATAAACAGTAGTAGCAATAAAACTATTTTACTGATCTACATGTTCAGAAAATGTTATCTTTGCATTATTGTCGATCTCTATAATTGAATCACCACCAGCTGATCATCATGACATAGCTACACAGTGTGTCTAGCCTCCATGGATGGTCCACACAAGGCTCTGGTCCCAATAGGCTCCTCCCGAGTGCTAGCTCGATGATGGATCCTTTTGATGGTTGATGCAGATTGAGCTCCTTTGATCTCTCGACACCGATTTTTTAGGTACTCCAGATCAGCAGCAGAGGTAGAAGAGAGGGTGAGGAGGCTCTCCAAAAAATTTTATGAAGATCTGACACTCAGATCTCATGAAAATACACTCAAACCGTAGATCAGAATTATAGGACAACACTTTCACCAAATACCTTGCCCTTGATTTTTCCTCTGGTTTTTCTTCTCACTGATTTTTTTTTCTAATTTTTCTCACATAGAGGGGAGGGCTCATGAAAAAAAGAGGCTTCCTTTCAGGTGTTGCACATCCCAAAAAATTTCATAATTTATTTTAGCACAAAACCAAGTGGCATGTGGGAGATAAGATAGGATAAGGTGGGTTTGTTCATTCAAATTCAAACTCCATTTGAATTTGAATGGCAATAAACCTATCCTTATCCATCTATGACATGGAAAATCAGATGGTGCAGTCTCTTATGCATGGGGAAATATTACAAGAAATAATTTCTCATTGGGAAAAGAAGTGGCAAGGAATGGTGAGGTGGTGCATGAAGACTTGGTCAAACTAGTCTCAAACTAATCTTATCCAATTAGACCAACCCAAGACAATTTGGTTAGGCCCAATTAGATCAGATTAAATCCAACTCTTTTAGGCTTAATTATGCTCAATTAAATTCTAATCAAATCAAAAATTGATTAAGCTGAACTCCTGATCAAATCAGGGATCAAACCTCCTCAGCGATTGGGTTATCTCATAACCTAATCGGATCAAACTCAACTGAATCCAATTCAATTGGATTTGATCCAAAAATTATTACTTCATCAAGTTGAGTTAATTAGTGATCAAATCACTAATTAAAACTCTCATAAATATAGAGTTCAAATCCAAGAGGTGTCTGAACAATAAAGTTTCATCAAAATGAAACTCTTGATCGAAGAGTCCTAAGCCAGTAGAACTCTTGATCTTGGTGTCCCAAATAAGTAAAACTCATGATCATAGAGCCCCAGACCAGTAGGACTTTTGATTATAGAGTTTCAAACAAGTAGGACTCAGAGTCCTAGTGTAGTAGGACTCTTAGTCAAAGAGTCCTAGTCCAGTGGGACTCCTGATCATAAAGTCCCAGTCCAGTGGAACTCTTGATCATAGAGTCACAATCAATCAGGACTCAGAGTTCTAATGCAGTAAGATTTTTTATCAAAGAGTCCCAGTCCAATGGAACTGTTGACCATAGAGTCTCAGTCCAATGATACTCTTGATCATATAGTCCACGATAGCTAGGACTCAAAGTCCTAGCCCAATAGGACTCTTGGTCGAAGAGTCCTAGTCTAGCTAGACTCTTGACCATAAAGTCCCAGTCGAGTAGGACTCTTCATCATCCATTAGATTTGGTAGGAATCTCTAATGTATGTTGTTGGGGGTAGAACAATCCCCGTCGAAGTTCTTGGCCAGAGTCCTTGGTCGTCGACCTCCCTCCTGCTGGAACTCATCGACCTCCTCAGCGACAAACCCGCACTACAGAACTTCTTGAAAGCACATACAAGTCTAGATAGTAAAGGAGAACTACTATTATGTTAACATTTTTTTGACTAGAAATGAATGACAGGCTTAAGCCCTAGTCACACTCCTCTAGTCATGCTCCTTCCAAACGAACTCCTCCAGTCACTCCTTCTGGACGAACTCCTCTAGTCATACTCCTTCCAGACAAACGCATCCCAGTCGGTAGGCAAACTCCTCTCAATCGATCTCCATCCAGTCAGACTCCTTCCAGTCTCCTAGATGGACCTCATCATTCACATAAATTTAGCACCCAACTCAACACAAACCAACCTACACGCAGACGACCTCCATTAAGTCCGAACTTCTTTAGAACTATCGTGATTTGAAGCCCCTCATTGCCAACACCAATTCCATCCGAACCTCAGCTATTAAATCTCAATGAACCAGCATGTCATGACAATGAACACCATCCTCCATAACAAACTCCATGTGGCCCAGAGCGGCCCACTACTAGATGGTTATGGTTGTCACCATTAGTTTATTACAAGCTCCATCTATAAAAGAGATCCTCCAGATACGTGATTCTCTAAGCTCTATTCTCCTTTTTATTACTCTACTTCTTTATTTTTTAAGCACTTCATTTCAGTTGGTCGGAGAATTAACTTGACCATCGAAGGGTCCTGCCAGAGCCACCCACCTCCGATTTGGACTTTATTTTGTAGGTTCCGTCGGTGGCCTTATCTTTTCAACTCTAGCCACCTCCAGCATCCTCATGGAGTTTCACACATGACCCCGCAGGTTCAAACCTAAGCTGGTAGCATAGAAACTAATTTATGTACAAATCAATGTGATCATCTAGTAATGGTACCCAACATCCAGATAGTTCGAATAGTCGCAATCACAATACTCAGAACCTATGTGAATATGGTTACTACATAATTCATCCCTTTGACCTCAATGCTCAAAGGACGATCTAGGATTTAATTGCCAATCCAAAAAATCATCCACATTATATTTCAAAATTCAATGTCGACTAAATGGACCACCCTAGCCGAAGTTTTGCTAAATTAAAATACAGTGATGTATTTGCTCCAACACTTGGAGTCAATTCCATCTTGACTCATACACCAACTTTACAAGTACTTGATTACACCTAGTAGCCTTCCATCACTAAATTAGAAATTCAGGTAGTCTGGTACCTAAGTACAACGAGTTGCTTGGAAGTCACCATGGTGATCTCAACTCTAAGGGACACTAATATCCATATCCCATCAGAGCAAGTTTTGATAGTAGAAAAGCTCTGGAGTTGATCATGTTCAGTGCAGATATACCCCTACATCTTCCTTGCATGCCATACCAATATCTTCATACTTCTTAGTTAAAGGGACAACCAATCCATATGGCACACAACAACATATACTTGATAAATGTTATTGTCCTTGGTAACAATGTATCATTTGGTCGCAAATAAGTTTAAGGATAAAAAAACAAATTCTTTTTTATCGGATCTAAATAGTCCCAAGGACTTCATCATAGAAGAGTATGTTATAGAAAGATGCACAAAAGTGATGAAAAGCTAGAATAATAATTTTATTCATTTATAATTTAAGTATAAATTATATTTAGCTCAACCATCTGCAACCTAGATGATTGGCTTTAGGATACAATTCTCAACAGAGACCTGCTCCTAGTCTTCTTGAGATACCTTCTGATACTCTACACTTAGATACCTCCCTCGACTGCTGCACCGTCGAGCCTCTCTCAGTCCCGTGCATCTAGGGAAGCACTACTGCAACACTCCAATGTTTCCTACCTCATCTTGACACTGCCTCTTCATAGGTATTTGGATCCTCTCTTGCTATACATAAACCATCCTTTACTTGAATCGTGACTCTCTCTGATGCTCTTGTAGAAGAAATCTGATCCACTGCCTAGCCTGACCTACTGGACCTCAATAGATCATCCATCTCCATCATCCCCAAGGCTTTGCAAATCAATGCTCTGGTTGAATCGCTAAATACATCATCGACTAATTTCCTGCCTTCTTGTAATCAAAGGATATATAGTCACTTCTTTAGTCTTTCTTCGACCATTATCTCTTGGGTAACCTCTCCTCATCCATCAAATAGTCCCATACTATCCATCTTCTTAGAGAACCTTGATGCTCTCTACTAAGATACTTCCCTCGACTGCTATACTGTCGAGCCTCTCTCAGCTCTACATCTTCAAGAAAGTGCTACTACAGCACTTCAACACTCTTTGCCTTATGTACCATCATACACCTCGACCTTTCCACCAAGACCAACTAGCATATCATGCACCCAAACCTTCCACTCCAAGAAAAATATCTTTTCATTAATTTTCTCAATCTTTACCTTTAACCTACTGCTCTCGGTTGGCCAAACCACAGCAATAATAAAGATAGATCTATGACATATCATGAAATACATGTGCAGATTTCTAATTTCATCCTATTTGACTTCTCCTTCTCTTTCACATACCATCAAGCTCTGATACCAATTGTTGTAATCCATGGTACCACTCTAATACCAAATGTTGGCACATCATCCTGGCATCACCTAGCTCCGATACCATGATGCAAAAACTACAAATCATTAGTGTGGACTTGGAGAGATCTTTGACATTCTCTAAGGATAGTATACCATAGATCCAACACCTAGATCTATGCTAGAGCAGCTTCCTCCTTGGGCCTGAGGGAGGCATCCCCTCCTGCTAGGGCTTCTTCAAGAACCTAGGATGGCAACACTAGAGAGAAGAGAGAAGAGAGATTGAGGGAGAAATGATCTGCATTTACTTCTTCTTCAATTAAAATTCTAATATAATTTATGTATTTATACACAGCCATTAGATCCAACCAAAAACTCTCTTGGCTAACCTAATACATGAAAGCACTAACCAAGCCCATGTATATCCATGTCTCTCATGCTCTTATCCCATGGATCTAAACCCAACCCATACATGAGTTAGCCTCTTTAAGACCTCTCAAACCAGTCCTTAAGACCCCTAGGATAAGTTTCTATCCTAGCCCCAAATAGACCCTCACATAACTCTGCCAGCGCACTGAGCTAGCTTAGTCTCAACACTAAGATGGCTAACCTGAGACTGGGTCAACTTAGTCTACCATGCCTATAGTCCTGAATGTGCACCATTCTTTTTGGCCTGTCTATTGAGACTTAATTGATCCAGTTTCAGACTGAGCTAGCTAAACTGTAGAAATGACTTTCTCTACAATCTTCATGCCTTAGCATTGGTTCCTTTCTTCACCTTGTATCTTAGGTCTCCGAAGCAACAATCTAGCTCCTCAAGGTCCTCAACATTAAGACCTCAAGTCCGTGGAGGGCTAAACATCACCACCATCCTAGGATAACTCCTATCCTAGCCCTAGAACCATACCTATCCTAGAATCTCTAAAGCCAACATCCTAACTCCTTCTATGGCCTCCCAAGGCTTGGGAGCACCACCAATCCTTACACATTTTCCCTTTCTTAAAGGGTCGATGACCAGAAGAAGATCCTTCCACTAAATTCTTCGACTTCTTATGGAGCTGGTGATCCTTCTCAAAGTTCTGCAGCAATCCTAGCAAATCGTGGTAGTTAACTATAGGCTTTGTCATTCTAAAATGACTAAGAAAGGGAAGGAAGGACTTAGGCAAGAAGCTTAGTATAGCATTTTTTCCAAATTACTCATGCAAGAAAAAGTCAAGTTTGCTTAGGCTATCGATCATCTCAATCATGTATAATACATGATCAGTGAATGACGCCCCATCCCTCATCCGGGTATTGAAGATAGCACAACTAGTTTTATGCCTCTCAAAGTCGTTAGGAGTGCCAAAAGGCTTGTTCCACATTTGAAGCATGTTTTTGTTAGAAAAATCTAGGGTTTCTAGCATGTATTTTAAAACTTTTTTCAAAATTCTAATAGCAGAAGTTATAGATTAATCATATTAATCTATGAAAATATGTATCTAAACCCTAGATGTAGGATCTAATGATATGATTTATGCATGCATATAAATCTAAAAAATTAAATAAAGAATAAAACAATGATATTGATCGTACCAATATCAAACATAAAAACTAGATCTAATCTAGTAGGAGAAAGAGATCAAATCTCTTTTACCTTTCGCAAGTCAGGATCTCAACATGCTGATCTAAGGCTGATGTTGTCATTTTAAGCTGCATATGCATTCAGCCTCTATGAAAAGTCTACATGAAGAATTGATCACGATCTGAAGTCCAATAATCTAGAAATCAACATAGTGTGCTGGCATTGTGTTAATCCTTCTTTGACGGTTGATGCCAAATCTCCTTCTTCAAATGATTTGGACTATCCAATGATCAAAGAAGGAGAAGGGAGGACCTAGAAAGACCTTCTGCCTCATGTTTTTTCTCTTACAAAAATGGTGGAAGAAGATCTAAAGGAAAACATAGGGAAGAACTTTCTTCTCCCTTGCTTTTCTCTTACCAAGGCACAATAGATTTGTGCCTTTACAAAATCCCATGCCCACAACTCTTATGCACCCAAGGTCCCCACTCCCAAGCCCTCTCTCTTAGATGTAAAAGCTATAAAAAAATCATGGCCTAACTCCCTTTAAATAGAGAGATGTGAGAGAGTCCCTGTCTAGGTCAAACACATAGACAGAAGAGTCTAAATGAGATAAGATTTGGGTCGCCCCACTCTTAGGCACTTCCTTCAAATTTCCATGCATGAAGACCCAGGATTTGGTGCATAAATATGCCTTCATTTTCATGAAAAGATCAGGAAAAATCTGGTATAATAGGTGCCATAATGGAAAAAGTTTTGGTTTCTCCAAACTCAATCAAATAGAGTTTAGAATCAAAACTACTTGCTAGTTTTGATTTGTTCCAAAACCACAATCCATCCAAATAGATAGGACGCAAAGGGATTGGCGTGGAGCATCTCTAGGAGTTAGACATCACATGCTAAAGCCATGGATGGGGTGGGAGAAAAAGGAAGATGGCGCATGGAAGAAGTCCTAGTCAAACTAGGACTTCATGCTTTGACTAGTCAAACCAAATCTTTAGCCAAATTAAAATAGATCTTGGTGCAACCTAATTAATGATGTTTTTAATCCAATTAAGGATCCAATTAAATTAGAATAAATTCAATTTAATTTTGATTTAAATTTATAATTAAATTAGAAATTAGGTGCACTTAAGTCCTAATTCAATTGGGAATTATACTTCCTTAAAATTGGCTTATCCAATAAATCAATTGGACTTGATCTAATCAAGTCCAAACCAAATCTAATTTAATCTTATTCAATTAGACTCAATCTTAGCCCTTTATCCCAATTAGATTGAGCTAGTTAGCAATCCAATTGCTAATTGATCCTCCTACAACACCTGCGCTAGGTCAAACATCAATTGTATTGAATGTTTAATCCTAAAATAATTCTTAATCATTGATCAACCATCTGATCAGATCGAGATCTCTAATGTACGTGATCTTATAGGTTCAAACCTAAGCTGGTAGGATAGAAACAAATTTTTATACTAATCGACGTGACCATCTAGTAATGGTATCCGATGATCAGATAGGTAGAATGTATAAAGCAACACTCTTAGATCCCATATGGATATGATTTCCATATAATCCATCCTCTTGATCAAAATGCTAATAGGACGAGTCAGGGTTTAACTATCAATCTAGAATAGGTCATCCATTTTGTATTTCAAGATATCAAATCCATCTCATGGATTATCCTAGCCAAGATTTTACTAAATTGAAATACAACAATGTATTATCTCCAAACTCTTAGAGTGGTCGATCCCATCTTGATCACTCATCAACTTCTCAAGTACTTGACTATGTCGAGAATCCTTTCATTATTGAATTAAAAATTTAGGTAGTTTGGCACCAAAGCATAGTGAGTTGCTTACAAGCCACCATAGTGATCTTAGGTCTAAGGGACACTTATACCCATATCCCATCAAAGCAATTCTCGATAGTAGAATTCTCTAGAGTTGGTCATGCTCAATGATGATGTATCCCTATATCTCATATATATGCCATACCAGTGTCTCCACACTCCGTGGTTAAGAGGGCAACCAACCCATATGGCATACAATGATCTACACTCAATAAATATTGTTATCCTCATTAACAATGTTGTTAGATGCATGCCCTAGAAGCTAGAATGGCAGACACTTGTAAATACTTTCTAAGAATATTTTTATAATTTTGATTTATAATTAATAAAAAAGATTATTTCTTCTATCATATTTATGTATTAAGTATTTGTGATACATCCATTGAGTTAACGGGTATGATAACGCATTCTCAAGAGTTGAGAATTTATGACATGTGTTATCATAATTAACTCATAAACTTCTTCCGATCGTAGGATCATCATGAGAATGGTGATCGATCTGTAGGATTAGTGCATAATCACTTTCTTAGGATAGATGAGTCTTGAATCTTCAGTGTGAAGATACTAAAGTGAGAGTATAGGTATTTGTTAAGAATAAGGGTACCGAGCATGTCCACTTTGACTAGTCATAAGGGAGTCTACCTTCTTGTTGATTACTAGCTTGATGCTGTAGTTATGTGTCTGGTTCTTTGACCTGAGGTGCATCAATAGTTCACCTTAAGGGTTTTATAGTTTGACTATCCCATAACATGGTCTCTTAGCCATTTGAAATCTTGAGGTGTATGTTGGCTATAACATGTTCATTGTAGGAATTGGATCGCACCAAGATAGGATCTATGAACCGCGATAAAGGAGTAGTCCTATGATGATCATGAAATTGAGTCCTAAAGCCTATGGCCATGGCAGTGTGAAATAATAGAAGTTTCTATTAGGGTTTTACATCGGACTCAAATTAAATAATTTAATCATATGATAGGTGTTGGGTCTGACGAGTTCATCTTGACCTAGATCCTATCGAAGAACATGATAGAAGAATCCAATAACATGGTTATCTACATTGAAAGGTTCATATTCAGTTCTAATGGATTATCACAATATACTGCTAGGTATCACTGGTGGATTTTTGGATCAATTAAAATTATTTTGATGATCGATGATTCTAATTAGATGAATCAAAAAGAGTTTTGATCCATCAAAAGATATTTCAATGATGTCGGCGATGGAGATCGCGACATGTTCCATTTGTTAGATATGTACCATAGAAGCTAGAATGATTGACACTTATAAAATACTTTCTAGGGATATTTTTATAATTTTAATTAAAAATTAATTAATTTTTTTTTTATCACATAATGAATAAAGTATCTATGATACATCCATTAAGTTAATGGGTATGATAATACATATTCTCATGAGTTGAGAATTTAAGATATGTGTTATCATAATTAACTCATAAACTGCTCTCGATCATAGAATCTGTTAGATATGTGTGCCCTAGAAGTCAAAATTGGCTGACACTTGTTATACACTTCTAAGGGCAAAATTATAATTTTGACTATAAATAATAAAATGGGTTATTTTCTATCATAATGTGTATTTAGTATCAGTTATGCATTCCTTGAGTTAATGGCAATGATAGTTCTTATTATCAAGAGTTGAAAATTTTAGACATGAATTTTCATTATTAACTCATAAAATGCTCCTGATCGTAGGATCATTATGAGGATGATGATTTATCTAAAAGGTTGGTGTACAATCACTTCTTTATAGTAGATAAGTCTTGAGTCTATGGTGTAGAAATACCAGAGTGAGAGTATAGATACTTGTTAGAGAATGAGGGCACTGAGCGTGACTACCTTGAGCAGTCATTAGGAAGTCTACCTTTTCGTCGATGATTGGCTCAAAGCTGTAGTTGTGTGTCTGATTCTTTGACCTAAGGTGCATCGACAGTTCACCTTGAGGGTGTTATAGTTTGACTACACCATGACTCGATCTCCTAGCCATTCGAAACCCTGAGGTGTATGTTGGCTATAGCATGTTTATTGTAGGAATTGGATTGCACCAATAGAAAATCTATCTACCTCAGTAGATGATGAGTAGTCCTATGATAATCATGAGAAATAATAGAAAGAGTTTGTATTAAGATTTTCACATTGGACTTGAATCGAATGATTAATCATATGATGGATATTAGGGTTTGAGAAGATTATCTTAACCCTAATCCAATCGGGGCTCAAGATAGAAGAACTTAATCATATATGTAACTGCATCGAGAGGTTCATTTTTAGTTCTGATGGATTGCCACCATATGCTACTAGGTGTCACTAGTAGATTTTGAGAGCAATTAGAATAATTTAGATGATCAATCATACTAGTTGTCTGAATCAGAAAAGTTTTGATCCATCAAAAGGTGTTTTGATGATGTCGATGATAAAGATCGCAATATATCTCATTACCATATGGAACTGAACCTAACTATATCACATAAACAAAGATTTCATTTTAAATATCATCAATTGGACTAATCCAGTTCAATTGATTTCAATTAGATTCAATTAGGTTCAAAAAAATTATGCTAGCACATGATTGAGCCTAATGTTCTCCTTTAATTATCATTAAAAGTTATCTCGACTGAGCCAAATATGTTTGGGTTCACTCAGATACCTTTACTTAATCTGGCTGAAGTTTGTCTAGGTTAGAAAAGGGTTGTCTTAATTTATGAGATGAATTTGAGATAATACCTGCCATTTTTCATCACCTACTAAATCCTATTTCGAACATTTGGTCAAACATTGTCCTTTGACACTTAGACATCTGCCCATGTGTCAAACCATCATAAAAGAAAATATTTGGATTAGTCCACCTACTAAAAGGTTGATGCATAAGGGGTGCATTTCTAGGGAGGCGTGCGCCCATGAATAGAGCATTTGGAGTCCCATACAGATGGGACTCCAGTTGCTTCGAGGTTTCTACTTAGGTGCTGCCAAAGACTTGTCTTTTACCAGTCTTGGCACCATCTAAGGATGATTCAGAGGAGCTCTTATCTAATTGGATCAGATAATATCATTCCACTAATCAAATTTAGATCTTATTGCATAAAAGATCATGATTGGCCAGGATGATATGGCACTGCATGGCGCAGCAGGGTCTATAACAACCCTATCTACGCCAAGGTCTAAGAAGATTGATCCATTGCCCATGCCACAAGGCTGCCTCTCTCCCTCCTCCATGCCATCTTTGGGTCTTCTCTCTCCTACCCATGCCTAAGAATTTTTGAGCTTCAATTTGGTGCGATCCAAGCAAGAGAAAGGCGATAGGAAAAGGAAGAAGGCTGTAGTGCTGCTAAAGACAACTCATATCTTCAAAAGGAGTTTTGAAGATCTTCAAAATTAGATCTAGATCTAATTTTTGGAGAGATGATAAAGAAGGAGAAGATCTCTAGATCCTACTTGAGTGGATACCGATAGAGGCTAGGCACTTATGTGGCTAGATCCAGAACCTCAGGCAGACATCAGGATCATCATAGGATAATCAGATTGCCCTCAACAAGATAAATTAAATTAGATTTAATTTATTTTTTATTTTATTTTATTTTTTTTATTAGATTAATAATATTAAATTTGAAAATTTTCAGATCTGATCTAGATCTAAAAGAAATATTTTTAAAATATCTCTCTTGATCCAATCAGATTTGAACGAACCTGACCCAAAAAACTAGATTTTTTCTTCAACTAGTATCAGAGCTAGGTTGCATTTTTCATTAGATCTGATTTTATTTTAATTTTGATATGATAATAAGATGATTTTAGATATCACATAAGATGTGATTAGATCTAAAATTAGAAAAATTAAAAATTAAATAATTTAGATCTAAGTTGTACAAGATGCATGACTAGTTGTAGAATAGACTTATTCTATGTATAGTCTTGCATGATCATAATTTAATTTGATTAGTTATAATTTTTAGATCTTTTTATTTACTATTTTTTAATATTATAAATATTATAATAAGATTTTAAAAATAAAAGATAAAGTTATTTAATTTTTGTTCATATGAGATATGATGAATGCATGTTTAGACTAGTTGTAGAATAGTTCTACATTATTATCTAGAATAGATTTTAATTTGATATAATCAATTTAAATTTAATTTTTTAGATGATAATGAGATAATTTGGATCTGAAAACATGCATGATATAATACATGAAGATGTATGAAAAATATATTTATAATTAGATCAATTTTTATATATGAGATATATGATGTAGATCTAACTAGTTTTGTAGTTTTCATATTTTTGATTAAGGCATTCTCCTTGGCCGTCTGATCATAAGAACAAAGTAGGGTTTAAATGTCCTCTCCTCTCATTTGATGGAATATTCTTATGACGTGTAGGGGTGCTGTGCGTTCGTCCTTAATTAGAAATCTAAAACTTATTTTCTACAAAATCCTAGATCCTGAAATCCTAGAATTTTATTTACATATTTTGTTTATGAACCCTAAAAAAATTAAGAACTTTTAGATTTAAGATATATTCATAAAGTTAGATTCAAGCTTGGGTAGCTCAATTAGGTCTAGCGATTGATCAAACTGAATTAAGAGTTGGTTAGATGGGATCAAGAGTGCTTAAATTGACCAGCCTAATAGGATTAAGTCTGAATCAAGATCGAATCATATGAGTGATCAATCAAGCTAAGACCTAATTAGGCTCAGTGGTTAGAGTCTAGATTGTAGACTAACTTGATTGGCTCTAGCTCAATAATTTAGTATCTAAGGTAAGTCTGGTAGATATGACTGACTGATTTTTAATTAGGAGCTACTCGACTTGAATGCATTCTTGTCGAGTTAATAGCATATCCCTTCCACCAGTCTTACTTACTTGGCCATATTTGTCGACCCAATCCTGATCTAAGGTGGTTAACAATCCAAGCTAACCCATGCCACTAGGTTAATCATAATTGTTTTAGCTATTGTAAGTCAAGTTTAAAGAGACCTAAATCAAATCTCCTTAAGAAAAGATTAAGTCTAAGATCTTCCACCATTGTAGATATGCGGGTCCTTCTCGGGGTTGATTGTTCTCGACAGATCACAGTGGTTCAGTTGCACCAAAAAGATGCAACTATGTCTATTAGGCATTGGATGTTACGGTCTGGAGGATAAATTGGACTCAATATTTTGGATACGCTGAGAGACCCAACTAGGAATCTAATTGGTGCAAATGGTGGATCTGACTTAACTAAGGAGTGGATCAATATTCCAGGCACGATGAGATTCATAAATTAGAGACCAAGTTTGGGTGCACCATGATTAGAGAATCATTGAACAAGAGTTGTTCACTCATTGGCTAACCCATCAATAATAACTGTTAGGTGAGGTGATGAGTCAGTTGGTGGGACTACACCATCCATTAGAAATCTATAATCGTAGAGATTTTTGCATCTCTGTAGAGAAAGTGTAGGATTTCGAGAAAAAAGTGGAAGCTAATTTATTTAAAATTAAACCTCTAAATAAATTGATCTAGTCTTAATTACAATATCTAACTAGAAGCTTTGACTCTCTATAGAAAAAATAAAATATTTACATCCAACCCACTAGCACGTATCCTGGACACCCATAGACTAACTGGATCCAATTATAAAGATTGGCTTTGAAACTTTAAAATAATTTTGGATTCTGAGAAGTTAACTCATGTATTAGATTAGGATCTCCCTACCTTACCAGCTCGTCCATCCATCGAACAAAGAGCATCTCTTGACAAGTGGACGGACGAAGATAATAAGATCAGATACTACATGTTGGGCTCGATGTTTGATAAGCTTCAGCACCAACATGAAGACATCAAGACTGCTCACTATATGTTGGCTCACCTACAAGAGATGTTTGGTGAACAAAGTTGCACGGCCAAATATTAGGTCACTAAACGTCTATTCAAGGCTAAAATGTGTGATGGGCAGTCAGTCCAAGATCATTGTCTGATAATGATCAAGGACTTGGAAAAGCTTGAGAAGCTCAAAGTGAAGTTGGACCTGGATCTACTGAATGATATAATTCTACAATCCTTGACTGATGCATATGGGCAGTTCATCATGAACTTCCATATGCATAAACTTCAAAATACTCTGGCTGAGCTTATGAACATGCTGGTTACTGCTAAGCTTTCAATGAAAGGTTCTAAAGGCTTAGTACTTGCTATGGAATGGACTTCTTTTAAGAGAAAGTCTTTTGGAAAGAAGAAGAAGTCTGTAAAAAGATAGAAGGTGGAAGGTGGAATGAAAAAGAAGATAGAGCTGAAGAAGAAGATCGCTAACAAAGAAAAATATTTTCATTACAACACTAACGACCACTGGAAGTGAAACTGCCCTATATACCTAGCCATCCTGAAGAATAAGAAGGAGGCAGGTCCTTCTTGAGATATGCTCGTTATTGAATCTTACCTTATGATTTCTTCTACATCCAGTTGGATGCTTGACTCTGATTCTAGTGCTCATTTGTGCACTTCCATGTAGGGTCTTGAGGATAGCAGGAGGCTAAGGGATGGTGAGATGATCCTACGTGTTGGAAATGGAGCAAGAATTGCTACTGTGGATGTAGGAACCTACCCTCTTCGACTACCATCTAATTTAGATTTAGTACTTAGGGATTGTTATTATCTGCCTGCAGCAAGCAGGAATTTGATTTCTATTTCATGTTTAGCATAAGAAGGCTATGTAATTAGTCTTCTTAAGGATCATTGTAATATTCTTTATGAAAGAAATAAAATTGCAAGTGGTTTTCTTATTAATGTTCTTTACCAGTTACATGTTGATGTATCTATTTTTAATATTAAGCAAAATATGAATGCCATAAAATCAAAACGACCCAGGGATAGTCCAAATGATAGGTATCTATGGCACCTTGGACTAGGTCATATAGTAAAAAATAGGATTAACAAATTAAAGAAAATTGAGCTATTGAGTCCATTGACTTATGAGTCATATCCAATTTGTGAATCATGTCTTCATGGCAAAATGACTAAACTTTCTTTTGTGTGACATGGGGAAGGGCCATGGATTTACTTGTCCTAATACATACTGATGTATGTAGCCCATTTGATGTATCGGCTAGAGGTTATTTTGTCTACTTCATAACCGTCACTGATGATTTATCTTAGTATGGGTATGTGTATCTTATGAGACACAAGTCTGAAGCCTTTGAAAAGTTTAGAGAGTTCAGACATGAAGTACAAAAGTAAACTGGAAAATCTATTAAGATTCTTCAATCAGATCGAGGAGGTGAATACCTTATCGAAAATTCTTAGACCATCTCAAGCAGAATGGCACAGTCTCCCAATGGACTCCACTTGGAATATCTCAACTCAACAAAATTTTAGAATGGAGAAACTAGACCTTATTGGATATGGTCTGATCCATGATGAGCTTCACAGATCTTTCTGATTTTCTTTGGAGATATAGTTTGTTAACTGCTATATATTTTTTGAATAGGATTCCTTTTAAAATCGTTCCTACCACACCGTATGAGATATGGCATGGTAAGAAACCAAGTCCGAGTCATCTCAGAATTTGGTATTATTTGACTCATATCAAAAGACAACAAGCGGACAAGTTAGACTATAGGTCCTTTAGATGTCGATTCATAGGATATCCTAAAGAGTCATTAGGATATTATTTCTACATTCTAGAAGATCATAATGTGATTGTGAGTCGATATGCCATCTTTCTTGAAAAATAGTTTATTCAAGATGGCGGCATTGGAAAGTAGATCAAGCTAAAGGAGAAAGTCTCCCAAGAGCAAAGAGCTAAGGATCCTTTGGAATCAAATCAGGTTGAGCCAATACATTCACTACCTCCTCCACCTCGAAGATTGGAAAGGGTTTTCTGTCCCCCTAAGAGGTACTTAAGTACTATTTTAGAGAATATAGAGAAAATATTTCTCATAGGTAATGGAGTTTATGGTGATGATTCCAAAATCTATAACGAGATGATATCAAATATAGACTCTGAGAAATGGTTAGAGATAATGAAGTCAGAAATTGACTCAATGCACTCAAATCAAGTCTGGACCTTGGTAGATCCATCAGAAGGTATAGTACCTATTGGGTGTAAATGGATCTACAAGAAAAATATTGGTACAGATGGAAATGTAGAGATATTCAAAACTAGATTAGTGGCAAAAGGTTATAGTCAGCGCAAAGGCATTGACTATCAAGATACTTTTTTGCTAGTAGCCATGCTTAAATTCATTCACATATTTCTTGCTGTTGCAGCCTATTTCGATTATGAAATATGGCAAATAGATGTGAAAATGATATTCATAAATGGATATCTTGAGGAAGATATCTATATGGAACAGCTGCTGGATTTCACATCTAGTGATACTAATCACAAAGTATGCAAGCTGCAAAGATCCATATATGGACTTAAGCAAGTATCTCAAAGCTGGAATACTCATTTTAATGATGTGATCAAATTATTTAGTTTCATCAAGAATGAGGAGGAACCATGTATTTTTAGAAAGATCAGTGGGAGTGCTATTATCTTTCTCGTACTGTGTGTGGATGATATCCTTCTTATTGGGAATGTTATTTTCATGTTGACCATAGCTAAAATATGGTTATCTAAAGAAAGATCTAGAAGAAGCATCCTTCATTTTAGGAATTAAATGTGAGGATTTGTGTTGCTCCCATGCCTTGGGAGGCCACGAGCGGAGCCAGGATGAGGGCTTCGGGGAGGCTAGGATAGGTGTGGTCCTAGGGCTAGGATAGGAGTTATCCTAGGGTGGAGAAGGCATGTAGCTCTTCACGAACTTGAGGTTCAGGTATTGAGGGCCTTAAGGGGCTTGGTTGGTGCTTCGAAGACCTAGGACACAAGGTGAAGCAAGGAACCAAAGTTGGAAAATCAAGATTGTAGAAAGAAGATTTTCTGTAGGTTAGTCGGCTCAATCCAAAATTGGGTTGGCTAAGTCTCAGTGCACAAACAAAATAGAGAGCTGCATATTCGAAACTGCTAGCACGGCATAGAACTGGGCGGGCTCAGTTTCAGACTGAGCCAACCTAGTGGAACTTAGCCGGCTCAGTGTTGAGACTGAGTCGGCTCAATGCGTGGGCAGAGTTACGTGAGGTTCTATTTTGGACTAGGGTCTAGGATGATTCTAGGGGTCTTAAGGCTTGGTTTGAGAGGTCTTAAGGGGGCTAATTTATGTATGGGTTAGGTCTAGATCCAGAGGAAGAGAGCATAAGAGACATGGGTGTACATGGGCTCGGTGAGTGTTTTCATGTATTAGGTTAGTTGGGAAGTTTTTCTGGTCGGGCCTAATGGCTATGTATAAATACATAGGTTGTATTAGAGTTTCATTATGCTGTGAAATACAGACCTTTTCTTCCTCAACTCTTTTCTTCTCTTCTCTCTAGAGTTGCCATCCTAGGGCTCTTGAAGAAGGCCTAGAGAAGGGGGGTGTCTCCCTCAAGTCCAAGGAAGGAGGCACCCCATCATAGATCTAGGTGGAGGATCGGTGGTTTGCTACCCATAGAGAGTGTCACAGGTTTCTTTAGGTCTGTGCTAAAGATTAGGAGCTTTCGCAACATGATATCGGGGCTTGTGATGCTAAGGATGATTGGCATTTGAGCAATATCATGGAACATCAATTGGTATCATGGAGAGGTGATGCTAGTTGGTGCACTTACATCTGGTATCAGAGCCAAGTTTTAGAACCTGATGGTACATAGAAGGGAAGGAGAAGTCGTGCAAGATAAAATCAGAAATCTGCACAAGGGTTCCATGATATGTCTCAAATCTACCTTATTATTGCCGTGGTTTGGCCAATCGGGAGAAGAGGGTTAAAGGTGGAGGTTGAGAGGATTAACAAGAAGGAATTTTTTTGGGATGGAAGAATTTGGTGCATGATTTGCTGATCAATCTTGGTGGAAAGGCTGGGGTGTATGGTGGTTATGTGACAGGCAGGAAGCACTGGAGTGTTGTAGTATCATTTTCCTAGAGATGTAGGATTGAGAGAGGCTCGGTGATGCAGCAATCGAAGAAGGTATCTCAATAGAGAGCATCAAAATTCTCTAAGAAGATGGGCAATGTAAGGCTATTGAAGAGAGGCTTCCCAAGGGATAATAGTTGAAGAAAGGCTAAAGAAGTGACTATACGTCCTTCAGTGTTTGGAAGGCAGGAAAGTAGTTGAGGATGTATTCAGCAGTTCGATCAGGGCATGGATTTGCGGAGCCTTGGGAGTGATGGAGATGGATGATCTATGGAGGTCCAGCAGGTTAGGACTGGGTGGCTATTGAATTGCGTAGAGATGACTCATGGAGCACTGAAATGCTGTAGGAGTGCTACCCTCGAGGCATGGGACTGAGAGAGGCTTAGTGGTGCAGCAATCGAGGAGTGTATCTCAGCAGATGGTGTCAGAGGCTTCTTAGAAAGATCGGGAGCAGATCTCAAGGAGAGCTAGGAGGTTTCAGGGAGCGTCAGGAGGTCTCTAGCAGTCAGAAGTATCATGGATCAGATTTCTTCTATAAGAGTATTAGAAAGAGTCGCAGTTCAGGTGGAGGATGGTTCTCCAGGCATAACTGAAGCGATGGTTGGTGTAGGGGCAGAAGAGAAGGACTAGGGTGAAATTTTCTAAGGTTCAATCATTGGATTCAGAAGAGTTGGATGAGCTCATGGGTTTCGAAGGTGCCCATGGGTTGCAGAGGTATCTAAGATGGCTTTGAAGGGGTCCACAGAGTGCGGAGGGTTCGAAGGGGCAGCGATGGTGTTCGAGGTGCAGCGGCAGGCTCAGTAGTACAGTGTTGAGTGATTGACCTTGAGGGACTCGGTGATAGAGTCGACTTCTATGGGATCAGATAGACTTTGGATATAGGTGGAGCTTTGAAGAGGTGGCTTCATAATTGGAGAGGAATTTGACATGAGTTTAGAGTGCCGGTGATGCACAATTCCAGATGGAGTGGCATGTGCAGGAGGAAAGGCGTAGTTCTGAGAAGACCATGTCAGGGTTTGCAGTGAGTGCCAATACAAGAACATTGCAGGTTCTCCAAGGAAGTCCAAAAAAAGTGATGCAGCTGGTAAGCAGAAGGAATCCTATAATTCTAGGATGGTACAAAGGTGCAAGCCAAGATCTTCAGTGGTGGAGGCGGTCATCTCAAAGGCCTCAAGGGTGCACAATAGCTGAAGAGGATTGATGGAGGCGATGATTATACAAGGGGCTATCGAGTGCGTAGGGATAGCAAAAACGTGCAAGAGGGCCTTGTCAAGAGGTTTTCCAAGGCTTGGGAGCACCAAGGTGGAGATTGTGAGGATTTGTGGTACTCCCAAGCCTTGGGAGGCCACCGGCGGAGCTAGGGTGAGGGCTTCAGGGAGGGTAGGATAGGTGTGGTCCTAGAGCTAAGATAGGAGTTGTCCTAGGATGGAGGCAGCATGTAGCTCTTCATGGGCTTGAGGTTTAAGTATTATGGACCTCAAGGGGCTTGGTTGGTGCTTCGAAGACCTGGGGCACAAGGTGAAGCAAGGAACCAAAGCTGGAAAATCAAGACTGCAGAAAGGAGATTTTATGCAGGTTAGCCAACCCAGTCCAAAACTGGGTCGATTAAGTCTCAATGCATAGGTAAAATAGAGAGCTACGTGTTTGGGATTGCTGGCATGGCACAGGACTAGGCCGGCTTAGTTTCAGAATGAGCCAACCCAGTGGAACTTAGTTGGCTTAGTGCTGAGACTAAGCCGACTCAGTGCGCGGGCAGAGTTATGCGAGGGTCTGCTTTAGGTTAGGGTTTGGGATGATCCTAGGGGTCTTAAGGTTTGGTTTGAGAGATCTTAAGGAAGCTAATTCATGTATGGGTTGGGTCTAGATCCAGAGGATGAGAGCATGGGAGATATGGGTGTACATGGGCTCGGTTAGTACTTTCATATATTGGGTTAGTCGGAAAGTTTTTCTGGTTGAGCCTAATGGCTATGTATAAATACATAGGTTGTATTAGGGTTTCATTATGCTATAGAATATAGACCTTTTCTTCCTCAACATTTTCCTTGTCTTCTCTCTAGAGTTGCTACCCTAGGATTCTTGAAGAAAGCCTAAAGAAGGGGGGCGTCTCCCTCAAGCCCAAGGAGGGAGGCATCCCATCACAGATCCAGGTGGAAGATTGATGGTTTGCTATCCATAGAGAACGTCATAGGTTCCTTCAGGTCCATGCTAAAGATTAGGGGCTTTTGCAACATGGTATCGGGGCTAGTGATGTCAAGGATGATTGGCGTTCGATTGATATCATAGAACATCAATTTGTATCATGGAGAGATGATGTTAGTTGGTGCACTTACATTAATGTCTATAGAGATAGACCGAATAGGATGCTAGGTCTTTCACAAAAAATGTACAAAGAGGAAGTGCTAAAGAGGTTTAGCATAGAAAACTCTAAGAGGGGTTTAGTATCCTTCAGACATAGCATTCATCTCTCCAAGAAAATGTGTCTCAACACATCAGAAGAGATTGAATGCATGAGCAAGATCCCTTATGCTTCTGTAATAGGGAGCCTCATGTATGCCATGTTATGTACACAACATGATATAGCCCATGCTGTGAGTGTCACAAGCAGATATCAATCAAATCCAGGAGAAGAACACTAGACTTCTGTGAAATGTATCCTTAAGTACTTAAGAAGAACTAAGGATATGTTCTTGGTTTTTAGTAATGGAGAACTCAAAGTCCATGGATATACTGACTCGAATTTTATATCCGATATAGATGATCAAAAGTTGACATCTGGGAATCTGTTTGTGTGTAATCGTGGTGCTATCAGCTAGAAGAGTTCCAAACAGACAGTAATAGCAGATTCCACTATGGAAGCAGAATACATCGCTGCATCAGAAGCTGTGAAAGAGGCATTCTGATATAAGAAGTTCACCACAAAGATCTGAGTGATGCCATCAGATGCCAATACTTTGTACTGCGATAATAATGGCGCCATGGCCCTTGCTAAGGAGCTGAGGTCTCATCAGAAATCCAAACACATTGAGCGGTGATACCACCTCATCCATGATTATCTCTAGAAAAGATACATCGAGGTCAAGAGAGTCAACTCCACAGACAATACGGTAGATCGACTTACAAAGCCATTGGACCAGCAGAAGATCGAAACCTACTTTGAGAAGATGGGACTTAGATTTATAGCTAATTGGCTTTAGGTCAAGTGGGAGTTTGTTAGATATGTATGCCTTAGAAGCCAGAATTGGCTGACACTTGTTATACACTTCTAAGGATAAAATTATAATTTTGATTATAAATAATAAAATAGATTATTTTCTATCATAATGTATATTTAGTGTATGTGATACATCTCTTGAGTTAATGGCATTGATAGTTCTTATTTTCAAAAGTTGAAAATTTAAGACATTAATTTTTATTATTAACTCATAAAACGCTCCTGACCGTAGGATCATCATGAGGATGGTGATTGATCCAGAAGGTTGGTATACAATCACTTCTTTATATTAGATGAGTCTTGAGTCTATGGTGTAGAGACACTAGAGTGAGAGTACAGATACTCGTTAGAGAATGAGGACACTGAGCATGACCACGTCGAGCAGTCATTAGGAAGTCTATCTTCTCATCGATGACTGGCTCGAAGCTGTAGTTGTGTGTCTGATTTTTTGATCTGAGGTGCATTAATTGTTCATCTTGAGGGCGTTATAGTTTGACCACACCATGACTCAGTCTCCTAGCCATTCGAAATCCTGAGGTGTATGTTGGCTATAGCATGTTCATTGTAGGAATTGGATTGCACCAATAGAAAATCTATTTACCTCGGTAGATGAGGAGTAGCCCTATGATGATCATGAGAATCAAGTCCATAAGCCCATGGCCATGACAGAGCAAAATAATAGAAAGAGTTTCTATTAAGGTTTTCACATTGGACTTGAATCAAATGATTAATCATGTGATGATTTGATGAGATTACCTTAACCCTAATCTAATCAAGGCTCAAGATAGAAGAACATAATCATAGAGGTAACTGCACCGAGAGGTTCATTTTCAATTCTGATGGATTGCCACCATATGCTGCTAGGTGTCGCTGATGGATTTTGAGAGCAATTAGAATGATTTAAATGATCAATCACACTAGTTGTCTGAATCAAAAAAATTCTGATCCATCGAAAGGTATTTCGTTGATGTCTATGATAGAGATCACGACATATCTCATTACCATATAGAACTAAACCTAATTGGGTCACACAAATAAGGGTTTGAATTTGGATATCATCAATTGGACTAACCCAGTTCAATTGATTTGAATTAGATTCAATTAGGTTCAAGAAAATCATGCTAGCACACGATTGAGCCTAATGTTCTCCTTTAATTATCATTAAAAGTTATCTCGACTGAGCAAAATATGTTTGGGCTCACATAGATATCTTTACTTGATCTGACTGGAGCTTGTCTAGGTCAGAAAAGGGTTATCTTAATTTATGAGATAAATTTGAGACAACACCTACTATTTTTCATTACCTGCTAAACCCTATTTCGGATATTTGGTCAAACATTGACCTTTGACACTTAGATATCTGCCCATATGTCAAACCATCATAGAAGAGAATATTTGGACTAGTCCACCTACTAAAAAGTAGATGGACAGGGGGTGCACTCCTAAGGAGGCGTCCGCCCATGGATAGAGCATCTGGAGTCCCATACAGATGGGACTCCAATTGCTTCGGGGTTTCTACCTAGGTAGTGCCAAAGACTTGTCTTTGATTAGTCTTGGCACTATCTAAGGATGATTCAGAGGAGATCTCATCTGATTGGATTAGATGATGTCATCCCACCAGTCAGATTTAGATCTAATTGCACAAAAGGTCGAGATTGGTTGGGATGATATGGCATTGTGTGGTGCAACAGGGTCTATAAAAACCCTATCTGCACCAAGGTCTAAGAAGATTGATCCATTGCCCATGCCACAAGGCTGCCCCTCTACCACCTCCATGCCATCTTCAGGTCTTCTCTCTCCTACCCATGTCCAAGAATTTTCAGGCTTCAGTTTGGTGCAATCCAAGCAAAAGAAATGCAATAGGTAAAGGAAGAAGGCAGCACTGCTGCTAGAAATAACTCACATCTTCGAAAGAAGTTTTGAAGATCTTCAAAATTAGATCTAGATCTAATTTTTGGAGAGATGATAAAGAAGGAGAAGATCTTCAGATCTTATCCGAGTGGATACTAGTAGAGGTCAGACACTTGTGTGGCTAGATCTAGAACCTCAGGCAGACATCAGGATCATCACAGGATAATCAGATTATCCTCAACAAGGTAAATTAAATTAGATTTAATTTATTCTTTACTTTATTTTATTTTTTTTATTATATCAGTAATATCACATCTAGAAAGTCTCAGATTTGATCTAGATCTAAAAGAAAAATTTTTGAAACATCTCTCTTGATTCAATCAGATCTAAACGAACCTGACCCAGAAAACTAGGTTTTTCCTTTAGGATCATCTTGAGGATGGTGATCGATCCAGAAGATCGATGTATGATTACTTTCATTGGATAGATATGTCTTGTGTTTATGGAGTGGAGACACCAGAGCGAGGGTATAGATACTTGTTAAGAACAAGGGCACTAAGCATGACCACCTCGAGCAATCCTAAGGGAGTCTACCTTCTCATTGATGACTAGCTCAATGCTACAATTATGTGATTGATTCTTTGATCTAAAGTGCATCAGTAGTTTATCTTGAGTGTATTATAGTTTAACTACCTCATAACTCGATCTCCTAGTCATTAGGAATCTTAAGGTATATGTTGGCTATAGCATATTTATTGTAGGAATTGGATTGCACCAACATGAGATCTATTAACCTCGATAAAGGAGTAGTCCTATGATGATCATAAGATCGAGTCCTAAAGCCCATGGCCATGGTAGTATGAAATAATAGAAAGAAGTTTTTTTTAGGGTTTCACATCGAACTCTAATCAAATGATTCATTCATATGATAGGTGTTGGGTCTGACGAGTTCATCTTGACCTAAGTCTTATCGAGGCACGTGATAGAAGAATTGAATCACACAGTTGGATGCATCGAGAGGTTCACATTTGGTTTTGATGGATTGCTATCATATACTGCTAAGTATCACTAATAAATTTTGGGATCAATTAGAATTGTCTTGATAATCGATGATTCTAATTAGATAAATCAGAAGAGTTCTGGTCCATCGAAAGGTGTTTCAATGATATCAATGATGGAGATCGTGACATGTTCCATTATCATATAGAATTCAACCTAACTAGATCACATAAGGATTTGGATCTAGATGTCATTAATTGGACCAATATGATTTGATTGATTTGGATTAGATCCAATCAGGTTTAAGAAAATCATGCAAGCACATGATTGGACCTGATTTTCTCCTTCAATCAGCTTTCTGGTTGGTCTAGACAAAGTGAATTCTAATTTGGCTCATCTAGGAACCCTGTATGCATTTTTATTGGTCTGACTGGACCTTGTCCTGATTAGATTAGAGCTTGTCCAGGTCAGATCAAGGCTTGTCTTGATGAGATCAAAGCTTGTCCTGGTCTCATTCCAAGGGGCATCAGGATAAGGATCTTTTGACTAATTTTTTGTAGGAAAGAAGGGAGAGGGCATGCGCCCCCTAGAGAGTATCTAGAGGCATGTACCCCTAGGTGATTTCACGAATAGGTGGAAGGTGCATGCCCCCATTTTGGCATGCACCCCTAATGGATAAGGATGGAAGGAGTTTGAAGGAGTTCAAACTCTAGGGAGAACTTTTATCTATGCCAACCCTCCTCCTTATGTGATTTTGGTGCCACTTTCCTTGGTTTCTATGCAACAAAATCAAACAAATTCTGAAGTGGGCATGGGATTTAAAGAAGAGTCCTTCTGCTTTAAGTAAATCTGTTGCTTAAAGCCCTAGGACTCTAGGGTTGTGCATAGGTCCATAAATATACTCCTGCGCCAAGGGTTTTGGCACTCCTATTAGCCCTTGCCAAAACTCTATCTCTCCCTCCATCTCCCATGCCTCTTATCTGAAGGGAAAAACCTATTTTCTAGATCAGGTTCATTTAGATCTGATTGAATTAGGAGGGATATTTCAAAATTTTTTTTCTAAGATCCTAATCAAATTTGAGACTCCTCAGATCTAATCATATTGATCTAATAATAAAAATAAAAATAAAAATTAAATCTAATTTAATTATACCTTTGTTTTGGATAATCCAATTATCCTATGATGATCCCGATGTTTGCCTGAGGTTCTAGATGTAGCCATGCAAGTTCCTGGCCCTACCGATATCCACTCGAGCTAGATCTGAAGATCTTTCCCTTCTTAATCAATCTTCCAAAAATTAGATCTAGATCTGATCTTGAAGGTCTTCAAAATGGCTTTTGAAGAACAGCCATTATCTCTTGCAGTAGTGCTGCCTTCTTCCTTTTCTTGTGCCTTTCACTTGCTTGGATCGCACCTTGTTCATGCCCAAAAGCCCTTGGGCATGGAGAGGAGAGAGAGGACCAAAGGGTGGCATGGAGGAGGAAGAGGGGTTCTATGGTGTGGGCTAAAGGCAGAATAATTGAATTCTAGGTGCAGATAGGGTTTATATAGACCCTGTTGCACCATGCAGTGCCACATCATCCTGGCCAATCACGGCCTTTTGTGCAATCAGATCTAAATCTGATTGGTGGGATGATATCATCTGATTCAATCAGATTAGACCCTCAGAACTCTCCTTAGGTGGCACCAAGACTGGGTCAAACAAGTCTTCTTGGCACCACACAATTTAATTCCCTAAAGCAACTGGAGTCCCATCTATATGGCACTCCATCTTTTATCCTGATGGGGCACACGCCTCCCTAGGCATGCACCTCTTTCCTATCTGCTTTTTAGTAGGAAGATAAGTCCCTAGGTACTCTCCTATGGGTGCATGACACATTGGCAGATGTCTAAGTGTCCAGGGTCAACATTTGACCAACGTCCGAAGATAAGATTTAGCAAGTGATGGAAAATGATAGGTGTTGTCTCAAATTTATCTCATAAATTAAGATAATCCTTTTTCGACCTGGACAAGCTCCAGTCAGATCAAGTAAAGGTTCCTTAGTGAGTCCAAACACATTTGGCTCAATCGAGATGAGCTTTAATGATTGTTAAAGGAGAACACTAGGCTCAATCGTGTGCTAGCACGATTTTCTTGAACCTAATTGAATCTTATTCAAATCAATTGAACTGGGTTAATCTAATTGATGATATTCATATCCAAATCCTTATTTGTGTGATTCAGTTAAGTTTAGTTTTATATGATAATGGGATATGTCGTGATCTCTATCATCAACATCATCGAAATACCTTCCGATGGACCAGAATTTTTTGGATTCAAACAACTAGTATGATCGATCATCCAAATCATTCTAATTGCTCCCAAAATCCACCAATGACACGTAGCAGCATATGGTGGCAACCCATTAGAATTAAAAGTGAACCTCTCAGTGTAGTTACCTGTGTGGTTATGTTCCTCTATCTTGAGCCCCAATTGGATTATGGTTAAGGTGATCTCATCAAATCCAAATTTCCATCATATGAATTAATCATTCGATTCAAGTTCAATGTGAAAACCCTAATAGAAACTCTTTCTACTATTTCACTCTGCCATGACCATGGGCTTATGAACTTAACTCTCATGATCATCATAGGGCTACTCGTCATCTACCGAGGTAGATAGATCCACTATTGGTGCAATCCAATTCGTACAATGAACATGCTATAGCCAACATACACCTCAGGATTCCGAATGGCTAGGAGATCGAGTTATGGTATAGTCAAACTATAACACCCTCAAGGTGAACTACCGATGCACCTCTGGTTAAAGAACCAGATACACTACTACAACTTCAAGCCAGTCATTGATGAGAAGGTAGACTTTCTCATGACTGCTCGAGGTGATCACGCTCAGTGCCCTCATTCTCTAATGGGTACCTGTACTCTCACTCCGATGTCTCTGCACTATAGACTCAAGACTCATCTATCCAAAAGAAGCGATCGTATATCAACCTTCCAGGTCAATCACCATCCTTATGATGATCCTACGATCGGGAGCATTTTATGAGTTAATAATGAAAATTCATGTCTTAAATTTTTAACTCTTAAAAATATGAACTATCATTGCCATTAACTCAAGGGATGTATCACAGACACTTTCAAATACACACTGTGATAGAAAATAATCTCTTTTATTTTTTATAGTTAAAATTATAATTTTGCCCTTAGAAGTGTATTACAAGTGTCAACCAATCTGATGTTAGATATATATGCCCTAGAAGCCAGAATTGGCTGACACTTGTAATACACTTCTAAGGGCAAAATTATAAT
The DNA here is from genome assembly GCA_006176705.1 of Cocos nucifera. NCBI lineage: Eukaryota > Viridiplantae > Streptophyta > Magnoliopsida > Arecales > Arecaceae > Cocos > Cocos nucifera. The sequence continues at coordinate 32,552 of QRFJ01002284.1, read as the reverse complement.
TTTGACTAATATCAATAAAATGGATTATTTTCTATCACATATGTGTATTTAGTGTCTGTGATACATCCTTTGAGTTAATGATAATGATAATTCATATTTTTAAGAGTTGAAAATTTAAGACATGAATAATCATTATTAACTCATAAAATGCTCCCGACCATAGGATCATCACGAGGATGGTGATTGATCCAAAAGGTTGGGGTACAATTGCTTCTCTTTAGTAGATGAGTCTTATGTCTACGGTGTGGAGACACCAGAGCGAGAGTATAGGTACTAGTTAGAGAACGAGGACATAGAGCATGACCATCTCGAGTTGTCATTAGGGAGTTTACCTTCTTATCAATGACTGACTCGATGCTGCAGTAGTGTGTCTGGTTCTTTGACCTGAGGTGCATCGATAGTTCACCTTAAGGGTGTTATAGTTTGACTACACCATTACTCGATCTCCTAGCCATTCGGAATCCTGAGGTGTATGTTGGCTATAACATGTTCATTGTAGGAACTGGATGGCATCAAGATGGAATCTATCTACCTCGGTAGTAGAGGAGCAGCCTTATGATAATCATGAGAATCAAGTCTAGAAGTCCATGGCCATGGTAGAGTGAAATAATAGAAAGAGTTTCTATTTAGATTTTCACATCGGACTCGAATCGAATGATTACATCATATGACAGAAACTAGGGTTTGACGAGTTTACCTTAACCCTAATCTAATTGGGGCTCAAGATAGAAGAACTTAATCACATAGGTAGCTGCACCAAGAGGTTCACATTCAGCTCTGATGGGTTGCCACCATATACTGCTAGGTGTCACTGGTGGATTTTGGGAGCAATTAGAGTGATTTAGATGATCAATCATTCTAGTTGTTCGAATCAGAAGAGTTCTGATCCATCGAAAGGAGTTTCGATGATGTCCATGATAGAGATCATGACATATCCCATTACCATATAGAACTGAACCTAACTAGGTCACACAAACAAGGGTTTGAATCTAATGATCATCAATTGAATTGGTCCAGTTCAATTGATCTGAATGAGATTCAATTAGGTTCAAGGAAATCATGCTAGCACTCGATTGAACCTAACATTCTTCTTTTACTATCATAAATAAGTTGTCCTGCCTGAGCCAAAGGAGTTTGTGCTCAATTAGAAGCCTTCATATGGTCTGGCTGGAGGTTGTCCAAGTCAGAAAAGGTTGTCTTATTTTGTAAGACATTACCTGCCATTTTTGGTCACCTGCCATTTCTTGTTCTTTGACTTTGGTCAAAAGTCTACCTTTGATTGGTCAAATGTTGACCATTAACACTTTGACTTTTGACCACATATCATGCACCTATTGGAGAGCTGGTGGGGGCTTGTCTCCCTACCAAAACCTGGCAAGAAGGAGGGCGCATGCCACCCTAGGCGTGTGCACAAGTTGGAGGGGCCTAGGAGTCCTTGTTCGACAAGGACTCCATCTCCTTTTTGGATTCCAATTAGAGTTCTCCTAAGAACCAACTTTGAGTGGTCTTAGGCACCCTCTAAGGAGGAATCCAGGAGACTCTATTCCCACCAATCAGCTTTAGATCTAATTTCACAAAGAGTTATGATTGGTTGGGAGAAGAGAAGTTGGATCACAGACAGTCTATAAATAAGACCCTGCGCCCAACCCAGATTGTGATTGGAAGGAATTGAATACACATGCCCCAAGGCTGCCTCTCCCCTCTTCCTCCATGCCAAACCACCTTCTCCCCTTCCTCTCCACATCCAAAAGGAGTTTTGGATTTTTGGTTGGTGTGATTCAGATCAAAGAAAGGCGACTGAAAGCTAGAAGGCTGCGCTGCTGCAAAGGATGACTGCTGATCTTCAAAAGGAGTTTTGAAGATCCTCCAGATCAGATTCAGATCTAATTTTTGGAGACATGATAGAGAAGAAGAGGATCTCTAGATCAAGCCTGAGTGGATACCGATAGAGGCCAGGCGCTTGCATGGCTAGATCCAGAACCTTCCGCTGCATACAGGATCATTAATAAGTAATTGGATTACCCAAATAAGGTAAATTAAATTTGATTTAATTTATTCTTATTTTATTTTATTTATTAAAATAATAAGAATCAGATCTGAAACATTCTAGATCTAATATAGATCAAAGAAAAAATATTTTGAAATATATCTCTTGATCTGATCAGATCTGAACGAACTTGGATCGAAAAATTAGGATTTCTCTTCATCTAACTTCTAGGGCACACATATCTAATAAACTCCCATTTGACCTAAAGCCAATTAGCTACAAATCTAAGTTCCATCTTTTCAAGATGGGCTTCGATCTTCTACTGGCCCAATAGCTTTGTAAGTGGGTCTACCGCATTATCTACAGAGTCGACTCTCTTGACCTCGATGTAATCTTTCTCAAGATAATCGCGGATGAGGTAGTATCGCCGCTCGATGTGATTAGATTTTTGGTGAGTCCTTGGCTCCTTAGCAAGGGCTATGGCACCATTATTATCACAGTACAGAGGAATGGCATCTGATGGCATCACTCCATTCTCTATGGTGAACTTCTTATACCAGAATGCCTCCTTCGTAGCTTCTGATGCAGTGATGTACACTACTTCCATGGTGGAATCTGCTATCACTGTCTACTTGGAACTCTTTCAACTGACAGCACCATGATTATACACAAACAGACTCTCAGATGTCGACTTTTGATCATCTATATCAGACATAAAATTTGAGTCTGTATATCTCTAGACTTGGAGTTCTCTATTACTAAAAACCAACATCATATCCTTAGTTCTTCTCAAGTACTTAAGAATACATTTCACAAAAATCCAGTGCTCTTCACCTGAATTTGACCGATATCTGCTCATGACACTCACAACATAGGCTATACCAGATCGTGTACATAACATGGCATACATGAGGCTCCCTATTGCTGAAGCATAAGGAATCTTGCTCATGCATTCAATCTCCTCAGGTGTGTTGGGACACATTTTCTTGGAGAGATGAATACCATGTCTGAAGGGTACCAATCTTCTCTTGGAGTTTTTTATGCTAAACCTCTTTAGCACTTTCTTTATGTACATCTTCTATGAAAGACTTAACATCCTATTCGGTCTATCTTTATAGATCTTAATTCCTAAAATAAAGGATGCTTCTCGTAAGTTTTTCATGGATAATGCTTTAGATAACCACATTTTAACTATAGTCAACATGAAAATATCATTTCCAATAAGGAGGATATCATCCACGTACAGTATGAGAAAGACAATAGCGCTGTCACTGATCTTTTTGAAAATACATGGTTCCTCCTCATTCTTGATGAAACCAAATAATTTGATCACATCAATAAAATGGATATTCCAGCTTTGAGATGCTTGCTTAAGTCCATATATGGATCTTTACAGCTTACATACTTTGTGATCAACATCACTGGATGTGAAACCTAATGGCTGTTCCTTATAGATATCTTCCTCAAGGTATCCATTTAAGAACACCATTTTCACGTCCATTTGCCATATTTCATAATTGAAATAGGCTGCAACAGCAAGCAATATACGGATGGATTTTAGCATGGCTACTGGCAAAAAGGTATTCTGATAGTCAATTCCTTCATGCTGACTATACACTTTTGCCACTAATCTAGTTTTGAATATCTCCACATTCCCATCTGCACCAAGCTTTCTCTTATAGATTCATTTACACCAAATAGGTATTATACCTTTTGGTAGATTTATCAAGGTCCAGACTTGGTTTGAGTGCATCGAGTCAATTTCTGACTTCATTGGATCTAACCATTTCCCAAAGTCGATATCCGATATCACCTCATCATAGGTTTTGAGATTATCACCATCAACCCCATTACCTACGAGGAATATTTTCTCTACTTCCTCTGAAATAGTACTTAAGTACCTCTCAGAAGGATGAGAAATCCTTTTTGATCTACGAGGTGGAGGAGGTAGTGATTGCATTGGATCAACCCGATTTGGTTCCATAGGGTCCTTAGCTTATTGCTCTTGCGAGATTTTTTTCCTTCAGCTTGATCTGCTTTCCAATGCCACCATCTTGAATAAACAATTTTTTAAGAAAGATGGCAAGCTAACTCACAATCATATTGTGGTCTTCTGGAATGTAGAAATAATATCCTAATGATTCTTTAGGATATCCTATGAATCGAACTCTAAAGGATCTATAGTCTAACTTATCTGCTTATTATCTTTTGACATGAGCCGAACAACCCCAAATTCTGAGATGACTCAAACTTGGTTTCTTATCATGTCATATCTCATATAGTGTGGTAAGAATAATTTTAGAGAAAATCCTATTGAGTAAATATATTGCAGTTAACAGACTATGTTCCTAAAGAAAATCAGGGAGGTCTGTGAAGCTCATCATAGATCAGACTATATCTAATAGGGTCCGATTTCTCCATTCTGAAATTTTATTGAGTTGAGGTGTTCCAGGTGGAGTCTATTGAGAGACTATGCCATTTTGCTTGAGATAGTCTAGAAGTTTCCGACCAAGGTATTTACCTCCTTTATCTGATTGAAGAATCTTAATGAGTTTTTCAATTTTTTTTTCAACTTCATGTCTGAATTTCTTAAACTTTTCAAAGGCTTCAGACTTGTGTCTCATAAGATACACATACCCATACTAAGATAAATCATCGGTAAAGGTTATGAAGTAGTCAAAGTTACCTCTAGTCGGCACATCAAACGGGCTGCACACATCAGTATGTACTAGGACAAGTAGTTCCATGGCCCTTTCCCCATGTCCTACAAAAGGGAGCTTAGTCATTTTGCCATGAAGATATGATTCATAAATTGAATATGACTCGAAAGTCAACGGACTCAATAGCCTGATTTTCTCCAATTTGTTAACCTTATCTTCTGCTATATGACCTAGCCTTAGGTGCCATAGATACCTGTCGTTTGGACTATACCTAGGTCATTTTAATCTTATGGCATTCACATTTTGCTCGATATTAAAAATAGATACATCAATATGTAACTGGTATAGATCGTTAATGAGGAAACAACTTGCAATTTTATTTTTTTCATAAAGAATTTTACAATGGTCCTTAAGAAAACTAATTACATAGCATTCTTGTGCTAAACATGAAACAAAAATCAAATTTCAGCTTGCAGTAGGCACACAATAACAATCCCTAAGTACTAAATCTAAGCTAGATGGTAGTCGAAGAGGATAGGTTCCCATGGCCACAGCAGCAACCCTTGCTCAAGAAGATTATTTCACCATCCCTCAGCCTCCTGCTATCCTCAAGATCCTGCATGGAACTGCACAAATAAGCATTAAAACAAGAGTCAAGCACCCAACTGCATGCAAAAGAAACCATAAGGTTAGATTCAATAATAAGCATACCTCCAGAAGGACCGGTCTCCTTCTTATTCTTCAGGGTGGCCAGGTATGTAGGGTAGTTCCGCTTCCAATGGCCATCAGTATTATAATGAAAATACTTTTCTTTGTCAGCAGCTTTCTTTTTCAGCTCCGCCTTTTTTTCTTTCCATCTTCTACCTTCTATTTTTTCACAGACTTCTTCTTATTTCCAAAAAACTTTCTCTTGGAAGAAGTCCATTCCATAGCAAGTACCGAGCCTTTAGAACCTCTCATAGAAAGCTCAGTAGTAACTAGCATATTCATAAGCTCGACCAAAGTATTCTAAAGTTTATGCATATGGTAGTTCATGATGAACTGCCCATACGCATCAGTTAAGAATTACAGAATTATATCATTCTGCAGATCCTGGTCTAACTTCACTCCAAGCTTCTCAAGCTCTTTCAAGTCCTTGATCATCATCAAATAATGACCTTGGACTGACTGCCCATCATGCATTTTAGCCTTAAATAGTCATTTAGTGACCAAATATTTGGTTGCACGACCCTGTTCACCAAACAACTCTTGTAGGTGGGCCAACATTTGGCGGGCAAACTTGATATCTTCATGTTGGTGCTAAAGTTCATCAGACATCGAGTCCAACATATAGTATCTGACCTTATTATCTTCATCCATCCATTTGTCAAGAGATGCTCTTTGTTCAACGAATGGACAAGCTGGTAAGATGGGAGGATCCTGATCCAATACATGAGTCAACTTCTAAAAATCCAAAATAATTTTGAATTTTCAAAGCCAATCCTTGTAATTGGGTCCGATTATTCTATTGGTATCCAGGATATGGGCTAATGGGTTGGACATAGATATTTTTCTTTTTTCTACAGAGAGTCAATGTTTTTAGTTAGATTTTGTAACTAAGACTTGACCAATTTATTTAGGAGGTTTGATTTTTAAATAAATTAGCTTCCACTATTTTCTTGGATCCCTACACTTCCTCTGTAGAGATATGAAAATCTCCATGATTACCGATTTCTAGTAGATGGTGTAGTCCTACCAACTGACTCATCACGTCACCTAATAATTATTGGTGATGGGTTAGCCAATGAGTGAATAACTCTTGTTCAATGATTCTCTAATCATGGTGTATCTAGACTTGATCTCTAATTTATGAATCTCACTGTACCCAAAATATTAATCCACTTCTTAGTTAAGTCAGACCCACCATTTCCATAGATTAGATTTCTAATTGGATCTCTCATCGTATCCAAAATATTGAGTCCAATCCATCCTCCAACCTGTAGCATCCAATGCCTAATAGACATGGTAGCATCTTCTTGGTGCAACTAAACCACTGTGACCAACTGAGAACAATCAACCCTGAAAAGAGCCCGCACATCTACAATAGTGCAAGACCTTAGACTTAATCTTTTCTTAGGAAGATTTGATTTAGGTCTCTTTAAACATGACTTGACATAGCCATAATCATTATGACTAACCTAGTGACATGGGTCAGCTCTGATTGTTAGCCATCTTAGATCAGGATTGGATTGACAAATATGGTCAAATAAATGAGATCGGTGGAAGGGATATGCCATTAACTCGATAAGAATGCATTCGAATCGAGTAGCTTTCAATTAAAAATTAGTCGATCATATCTATCAAACTTATCTTAGACAACAAATTATTGAGCCAGAATCAATTGGATTAGCCTACAATCTAGACTCTACCCACTGAGCCTAATTAGGTCTTAACTTGATCGATCACTCATATGACTTGACCTTGATCTAGACTTAAACCTATTAGACTGATCAATTTAAGTACTCTTGATCCCATCTAACCAACTTTTGATTCAATTTGATCAATTGCCAGACCTAATTGAGCTACCCAAGCCCGAACCTAATTTTATGAATATGTCTTAGATCTAAAAACTCTCAATTTTAGATCTAATATATTTCATAATCTTAATTCTCAATTAAGTTTATGATTCATAAACAAAATATGTATATAAAATTCTAGGATTTTAGGATCTAGGATTTTATAGAAAATAAGTTTTGATTTTTGATCAAGGTCGAACGTGTAGCATCCCTACACACCATAAGAACACCCCATCGAATGAAAGAAGAGGACCTTTAAACCCTATTTCATTTTTATGATCAGACGGCCAAGGAGAATGCCTTAATCAAAAATATGATAAATCTACAAAACTAGTTAGATCTACATTATATATCATATATATATAAATTAATCTAACTAAAAACATATTTTGCATACATCTCATGTATCATATCATGCATATTTCTAGATCTAAATTATCTCATAAATATCTAAAAAATAAGATTTAAATTTGATCATATCAAATTAAAATTTATTCTAGATAATTTTGTAAAACTATTCTATAACTAGTCTAAACATGCATCTGCCATATCTCATATAAATAAATTAAATAAATTTATTTTCTATTTTTTAGATCTAATTATAATATTTATAATATCAAAAAAATAGTAAATAAATAGATTTAAAAATTATAATTAATTAAATTAAAATTATGATCATGCTAGACTACACATAGAATAATTCTATTCCTATTCTAGTCATGCATCTCATACATCTTAGATCTAGATTATTTAATTTTTAATTTTTTAATTTTAGATCAAATCACATCTAATGTGATATCTAAAATCATCTAATTATTAGATCAAAAATAAATTAAAATTAGATCTAATGAATTATAGAACCTGGAACTGATACCAATTGAAGAAAAAAGCCAATTTTTTGGGTCAGATTTGTACAGATCTGATTGGATCAGAAGAGATATTTCAAAAAATTTTTCTTTAAGATTCTAATCAGATATAATACTCCTCAAATCTAATCTTATTAATCTGATAATAAAAATAAAAATAAAAATTAAATCTAATTTAATTATACCTTTATTTTGGGTAATCCAATTATCCTATGATGATCCTGATGTTTGCCTGAGGTTTTGGATGTAGCCACGCAAGTGCCTGGCCTCTATCAATATCCACTTAGACAGGATCTAAAGATCTTCTCTTTCTCAATCAATTCTCTAAAAATTAGATCTAGATCTGTTCTTGAAGATCTTCAAAATGGCTTTTGAAGTACAGCCATTGTCTCTTGCAGCAGTGTTGTCTTCTTCCTTTTCTGGCACCTTTCACTTGCTTGGATCACATCTTGTTCATGCCCAAAAGCCTTTGGACGTGGAGAGGAGAGAGAGGACCAGAGGGTGGCATGGAGAAGGAGGGAGAGGGGCTATGTGGCGTGGGCTAAAGGTAGAATAATTGAATTCTAGGCACAGATAGGGTTTATATAGACCCTGCTGCGCCATACAGTGCCACATCATCTTGGCCCATTATGCAATCAGATCTTAATCTGATTGATGGGATTACATTATCTGATCTAATTAGATTAGAGACCTATTAAACTCTCCTTAGGTGATGCCAAGACTGGGTCAAACAAGTCTTCTTGGCACCATAATTTAATTCCCTGAAGCAACTGGAGTCCCATCTGTATGACACTCCATCTTTTATCCTAATGGGGCACACAGCTCCCTAGGTAGCACCCCCTTCCTATCTACTTTTTAGCAGAGGGACAAGTCTCCAAGTACTCTTCTATGGGTGCATGACACATGGGCAGATGTCTAAGTATTCAGGGTCAACATTTGACCAACGTCTGAAGATAAGATTTAGCAGGTGATGGAAAATGGTAGGTGTCGTCTCAAATTTATCTCATAAATTAAGAAAATCCTTGTTCGACTTGGACAAGCTCTAGTTAGACCAAGTAAAGATTCCTGAGTGAGTCCAAACACATTTGGCTCGATCGAGATGAGCTTTAATGATTGTTAAAGGAGAACATTAGGCTTAATCGTGTGCTAGCATGATTTTCTTGAACCCAATTGAATTTTATTCAAATCAATTGAACTAGATTAATCCAATTGATGATATTCAGATCTAAACCCTTATTTGTGTGATCTAGTTAGGTTTAGTTTCATATGATAATGGGATATGTCGTGATCTCTATCATCGACTGTTAGATATATGTGCCCTAGAAGCCAGAATTGGCTGACACTTGTAATACACTTCTAGGGGCAAAATTATAATTTTGACTAAAATCAATAAATGGGTTATTTTCTATCACATATGTGTATTTAGTGTCTGTGATACATCCTTTGAGTTAATGGTAATGATAATTCATGTTTTCAAGAGTTGAAAATTTAAGACATGAATAATCATTATTAACTCATAAATTGCTCCTGACCATAGGATCATCACGAGGATGGTGATTGATCCGGAAGGTTGGTGTACAATCGCTTCTCTTTAGTAGATGAGTCTTGAGTCTATGGTGTGGAGACACCGAAGTGAGAGTACAGGTACTCGTTAGAGAATGAGGGCACTGAGCGTGACCACCTCGAGTAGTCATTAGGGAGTCTACCTTCTCGTCAATGACTGACTCGATGCTGCAGTAGTGTGTCTGGTTCTTTTACCTGAGGTGCATCGGCAGTTCACCTTGAGGGTGTTATAGTTTGACCATACCATTACTCAGTCTCCTAGCCATATGGAACCCTGAGGTGTATGTTGGCTATGACATGTTCATTGTAGGAACTGGATGGCATCAAGATGGAATCTATCTACCTCGGTGGTAGAGGAGCAGCCCTATGATAATCATGAGAATCAAGTCCAGAAGCCCATGGCCATGGCAGAGTGAAATAATAGAAAGAGTTTCTATTTAGATTTTCACATTGGACTCGAATCGAATGATTACATCATATGACAGAGACTAGGGTTTGACGAGTTCACCTTAACCCTAATCTGATCGGGGCTCAAGATAGAAGAACTGAATCACACAGGTAGCTGCACCAAGAGGTTCGCATTCAGCTCTGATGGGTTGCCACCATATACTGCTAGGTGTCACTGGTGGATTTTGGGAGCAATTAGAATGATTTAGATGATCGATCATTCTAGCTGTTCGAATCAGAAGAGTTCTGATCCATCGAAAGGAGTTTCGATGATGTCGATGATAGAGATCATGACATATCCCATTACCATATAGAACTGAACCTAACTGGGTCACACAAACAAGGGTTTGAATCTGGTGATCATCAATTGAACTGATCTAGTTCAATTGATCTGAATGAGATTCAATTAGGTTCAAGGAAATCGTGCTAGCACTCGATTGAACCTAACGTTCTTCTTTTGCTATCATAAATAAGTTGTCCTATCTGAGCCAAAGGAGTTTGTGCTCAAATAGAGGCCTTCATATGGTCTGACTGGAGGTTGTCCAAGTCAGAAAAGGTTGTCTTATTTGTAAGACACTACCTGCCATTTTTGGTCACCTGCCATTTCTTGTTCTTTGACTTTGGTCAAAAGTCTACCTTTGACTGGTCAAACATTGACCATTGACACTTTGACTTTTGACCACATGTCATGCACCTATTGGAGAGCTGGTGGGGGCCTGTCCCCCTATCAGAACCTGGCAAGGAGAAGGGTGCACGCCACCCTAGGCGTGTGCCCAAGTTGGAGGCGCCTAGGAGTCCTTGTTGGACAAGGACTCCATCTCCTTTTTGGATTCCAATTAGAGTTCTTCTAAGAACCAACTTTGACTGGTCTTAGGCACCCTCTAAGGAGGAATCCAGGGGACTCTATTCCCACCAATCAGATTTAGATCTGATTTCACAAAGGGTTGTGATTGGTTGGGAAGAAGAGGAGTTGGATCACAGCTAGTCTATAAATAAGACCCTGTATCCAACTCAGATTGTATGAGATAGAGAGATATGATGAGATCATAGTTTCTCCATGCCCCAAGGCTGCCTCTCCCCTCCTTCTCCATGCCATAGTCTCTTCTCCCCTTGCTCTCCACGTCCAAAAGGAGTTTTGGACCTTGGTTGGTGCGATTCAGATCAAAGAAAGGCGATCAAAAATAAGAAGGCTGCGCTGCTGCAAAGGACGACTGCTCATCTTCAAAAGAGTTTTGAAGATCCTCCAGATCAGATCTAGATCTAATTTTTGGAGGCATGATAGAGAAGAAGAGGATCTCCAGATCCAACCCGAGTGGATACCGGTAGAGGCCAGGCGCTTGCATGGCTAAGATCCAGAACCTTCCGCTGCAAACAGGATCATCAACAGGGTAATAGGATTACCCAGATCAGGTAAATTAAATTTGATTTAATTTATCTTTTAATTTTATTTTATTAAAATAATAAGAATCAGATCTGAAACATATCAAGATCTGATTGGGATCAAGAGAAAAATTTTTAAAATATATCTCTTGATCTGATCAGATCTGAACGAACCTGGACTGGAAAATCAAGATTTTCCTTCATCGACATCATCGAAACACCTTCCAATGGATCAGAACTTTTCTGATTCAAATAACTAGTATGATCGATCTTCCAAATCATTTTAATTACTTCCAAAATCCATAAGTGACACCTAGCAGCATATGGTGGTAACCCATCAGAACTGAAAGCAAACCTCTTGGCGTAGTTACCTATGTGATTATGTTTCTCTATCTTGAGTCCCGATCGGATTAGGGTTAAGGTGATCTCATCAAATCCTAATTTTTGTTATATGAATTAATCATTTGATTCAAGTCCAATGTGAAAACCCTAATAGAAATTCTTTCTATTATTTCATTTTGCCATGGCCATGGGCTTATGGACTTGATTCTCATGATCATCATAGTGCTGCTCCTCATCTACCGATGTAGATAGATCCCCTATTGGTGCAATCCAATTCCTACGATGAACATGCTATAACCAACATACACCTCAGGATTTTGAATGGCTAGGAGACTAAGTTATGGTGTAGTCAAACTATAACACCCTCAAGGTGAACTACTGATGCACCTCAGGTCAAAGAACTAGACACACTACTGCAGCTTCGAGCCAGTCATCGACGAGAAGGTAGACTTCCTCATGACTGCTCAAAGTGGTCACGCTCAGTGCCCTCATTCTCTAACGAGTATCTATACTCTCACTCTGGTATCTCTACACCATAGACTCAAGACTCATCTATCCAAAAGAAGCGATCGTACATCAACCTTCCAGATCAATCACCATCCTCATGATAATCCTACGGTCAGGAGCATTTTATGAGTTAATAATGAAAATTCATGTCTTAAATTTTCAACTCTTGAAAATATGAACTATTATTATCATTAACTCAAAGGATGTATCTCAGATACTTTCAAATATACACTATGATAGAAAATAACCCATTTTATTATTTATAGTTTAAATTATAATTTTGCCCTTAGAAGTGTATTACAAGTGTCAGACAATCTGGCTTCTAGGGCACACATATCTAACATTATCCTCCTCCGAGTGGATATTGGTAGAGGTCGGACACATGCGCGGCTAATGTCAAAACCTCGAACGCATCAAATCATCGCTGCAGGGCAAATTATTCACCCGATCAGGTGATATTTGATATCATTGATTTATGCTTTTATAATTTAATTTTAGATCAATCTAATTAGATCTAAGAACTCTCTAATCTGATCAGATCTAGTTAAAAATTTTAAAAATTTTGCTACAGATCTGATCCTATTTGGTCAATCTTATGGCACTAGTCTAGGTTTTTTCTTCAACTGCTATCAGAGCCAGGTTGTGTAGTTCTAGATCTAGATTAGATTAGATCTAAAATTTTTTATAATATGATCATAGTGATTTTTAGATGTTACATGAGATGTAATCAGATCTAAAGCATTAGATTTATTTTGAAAATTTGATAAATGAGATGTATGCAAAGCATGTGTTGTTTAGATCTATTATCATATATGTGACATATGTATTAGATCTAATTATTTTGTAGGGTAGTTTAATTTTTTGATTGAGGCATTCCCCTTGGCCATCCAGTCATAAGAGTCAGAAGGGTTTAAAGGCCCTTGCTTTTCATTTGATGGGGTGCTCTTATGGCGTGTAGGGGTGCTACACATTTTTCCTTAATCAGAAAAGCAAAACTTATTTTATTATAGAAACCTAGATCCAAAAACCCTAGGATCTTTATAATATATTTTATTTTTGAACCCTATTAGACTTAATTAAGAACTAAGTTATGAAATAAGTTAGGTCTAAAAATTGAAAATTTTTAGATCTAAGACACTTTTATAAAACATGGGTTCAGGTATGGATAGCATGATTAGGTCTAGCTTGAGCGGTTGATCAAGCCAATCAAGAGTTGGTTAGGTGGGATTAAGAGTGCTTAAATGAAGGAAAATCTTGATTTTTTGGATCAGGTTCGTTTAGATCTGATTAGATCAAGAGATATATTTCAAAATTTTTTCTCTTGATCCCAATCAGATTATGATATATGTTTCAGATCTGATTATTATTATTTTTAAAAGAAAATTAAAATAAAATTAGATAAATTAAATCAGATTTAATTTACCTTGATATGGGTAATCCTATTACCCGTTGATGATCCTGTTTGCAGCGAAAGATTCTGGATCTAGCCACGCAAGCACCTGATCTCTACCGGTATCCACTCAGGCTGGATTTGGCGATCCTCTTCTTCTCTATCATGCCTCCAAAAATCAGATCTAGATCTGATCTGGAGGATCTTCAAAACTCCTTTTGAAGATCAGTAGTCGTCCTTTGCAGCAGCGCATCCTTCTGGCTTTCAATCACCTTTCTTTGATCTAAATCGCACCAACCAAAAGTCCAAAACTCCTTTTGGACATGGAGAGGAGAGGGAGAAGGAGGTTTGGCATGGAGGAAGAGGGGAGAAAAGGCCTTGGGGCATGGGAATTGTTCTCCTATCATAGTTGGGCGCAGGGTCTTATTTATAGACTAAGCGTGATCCAACTCCTCTTCTTCCCAACCAATCACAACCCTTTGTGAAATCAGATCTAAATCTGATTGGTGGGAATAGAGTCCCCTGGATTCCTCCTTAGAGGGTGCCTAAGACCAGTCAAAGTTGGTTCTTAGGAGAACTCTAATTGGAATCCAAAAAGGAGATGGAGTCCTTGTCCAACAAGGACTCCTAGGCGCCTCCAGCTTGGGTGCACGCCTAGGGTGGCGTGCGCCCTCCTCCTTGCCAGGTTCTAGTAGGAGGACAGGCCCCCACCAGCTCTCCAATAGGTGCGTGACATGTGGTCAAAAGTCAAAGTGTCAATGGTCAACATTTGACCAGTCAAAGGTAGACTTTTGACCAAAGTCAAAGAACAAGAAATGGACAGGTGACCAAAAATGGCAGGTAATGTCTTACAAAATAAGACAACCTTTTCTAACTTGGACAACCTCCAGTCAGACCATATGAAGGCCTCTGATTGAGCACAAACTCCTTTGGCTCAGACAGGACAACTTATTTGTGATAGCAAAAGAAGAACGTTAGGTTCAATCGAGTGCTAGCACGATTTTCTTGAACCTAATTGAATCTCATTCAGATCAATTGAACTAGATCAGTTTAATTGATGATCACCAGATTCAAACCCTTGTTTGTGTGACCCAGTTAGGTTCAGTTCTGTATGGTAATGGGATATGTCATGATCTCTATCATCGACATCATCGAAACTCCTTTCGATGGATCAGAACTCTTCTGATTCGAACAGCTAGAATGATCGATCATCTAAATCATTCTAATTGCTCCCAAAATCCACCAGTGACACCTAGCAGTATATGGTGGCAACCCATCAGAGCTGAATATGAACCTCTTGGTGCAGCTACCTATGTGATTAAGTTCTTCTATCTTGAGCCCCGATCAGATTAGGGTTAAGGTAAACTCGTCAAACCCTAGTCTCTGTCATATGATGTAATCATTCGATTCGAGTCCGATGTGAAAATCTAAATAGAAACTCTTTCTATTATTTCACTCTACCATGGCCATGGACTTTTGGACTTGATTCTCATGATTATCATAGGGCTGCTCCTCTACCATCGAGGTAGATAGATTTCATCTTGATGCCATCCAGTTCCTATAATGAACATGCTATAGCCAACATACACCTCATGGGTCCATATGGCTAGGAGACTGAGTAATGGTGTAGTCAAACTATAACACCCTCAAGGTGAACTACCGATGCACCTCAGGTTAAAGAACCAGACACACTACTGCAGCATCGAGTCAGTCATTGACGAGAAGGTAGACTCCCTAATGACTACTCGAGGTGGTCACGCTCAGTGCCCTCGTTCTCTAATGAGTATCTGTACTCTCACTCTGGTGTCTCCACATCATAGAGTCAAGATTCATCTACTAAAGAGAAGCGATTGTACACCAACCTTTCAGATCAATCACCATCCTCATGATGGTCCTATGGTCGGGAGTATTTTATGAGTTAACAATGATTATTCATGTTTTAAATTTTCAACTCTTGAAAATATGAATTATCATTACCATTAACTCAAAGGATGTATCACAGACACTAAATACACATATGTGATAGAAAATAACCCATTTTATTGATATTAGTCAAAATTATAATTTTGCCCCTAGAAGTGCACTACAAGTGAGCCAATTCTGGCTTCTAGGGCACATATATCTAACATTAAATTGACCAACCCATTAGTTGTAAGTTTGGTCATGGCTAACTCACAGCTATAAATCATCGACCACCTCAAGACCTGATCTGGCTCCATCGTTCGAGCGTGGGTTATGGGCTAACCCAATCGATTCTAGTTTGATAATTTGGTGTTTAAGGTAAGTTCGGCAAACATGACCGGTGGTTTTAATTGGAAGCTACTTGACCTGGATGCATCCATGGCATGTTAATGGCATATCCCTCCCATCGATCTAACTTATCTGGCCATTTGGATTGACCCAGTTCTGGATTGAGGTAGCTAACGATTCAAGTTAACTCATGCCACTAGATTAATACTAATTGTTATGACTAATTAAGAATTAAAGAGATCTAAATTAAAATCTTTCTAAGAAAATATTAAGTCATAGGTCTTCCACCATTGTAGTTGTGCAGGCCCTTCCTAGGGTTGATTGTTCTCGATTGGATATAGTGGTTTAGTTGCACCTATAAGATGTAACCACATCAATTAGGCATAAGATGCTATAGATTGGAGGATGAGTTGGACTCAATATTCTGGATACAGTGAGAGTCTCAATCAGGAATCTAGTTCATGCCAATGGTGGGTTTGACTTAACTAAAGAGTGGAGCAATATTCTGGGCATGGTGAGCTTTATGAATTAGAGATCAAGTTGGATGCACCATATTTAGAGAAACATTAGACAAGAGTTATCCACCCATCGACTGACCCATCATCAATAACTATTAGGTGAGGTGGTGAGCCAATCGATAGGACTGCACCACCCACTTAAAGTCTTTGATCATGAAGTTTTTCGCATCTCTGCCAAGAGAGTGTAGGGATCCGAGAAAATAGTGAGGGCCTATAATTTATTTCAAAATAAAATTGCTAAATAAATTGGTTAAGTCAATTACAAGTCTAACTAGAAACTTTGACTCTCTATAAAAAAATATCTGCATCAAGCTCCTAGCCAAAATCTTAGACACCCACTAATTGATCGGACCAAATTATAAGGATTGGCTTTGGAGTATAAAAATTATTTTGAGTTTTGAGAAGCTGACCTATGTTTTGGACCAAGAACTTTCCACTCTTCCAACTCGTCCGATCGTTGATCAGAGAGCATCTTATGAGAAATGACTGAATGATGACAATAAAGTCAGGTGCTACATGATGGGTTCGATATCTGATAAGCTGTAGCACCAATACAAAGATATCAAGACTACAGACAAATATTGGCCCATCTACAAGAGTTGTATGGTAAGCAGAGTCGTATAGCACGCTATCAAGTCTCGAGAAGACTCTTCAAAATGCATATGCATGATGGGCAGTTGGTCCAAGATCGTTGCTTGTCAATGATCAAGGACCCAAAGAAACTTGAAAAGCTTGGAATGTTGATGGATAAGGATCTACAGATTAATGTGATCCTGCAGTCCTTGACAGATTCATATGGAATGTTTATTATGAACTTCCATATGAATAAATTCTAGTGCACCTTGGCTGAGTTGATGAATATGCTGATTACTACCGAGTAGACTTTGAAGAGTTCAAAGGGCTCAATTCTTGCTGTGGAGTGGAGTTCTTTCAAGAAAAAAACTTTCAGAAAGAAGAAGTCTATGAATAAGCAAAAGACAGAGGGGAAGTAGATGAAGGGCAAGCCAAAGAAGAAGGCCATGGAGAAGGAAAAATGTTTTCACTGCAACTCCAACGACCATTAGAAGAGGAACTGCCCTGCATACCTAGCTAGCCTGAAGAACAAGCGGGAAGGTGGACCTTTTGAAGGTATGCTCGTCATTGAGATGAATCTAATGATTTTTTTTACATCTAGTTGGATGCTTGACTCTGGTTCTAGTGCTCATTTGTGCACTTCTATGCAGGATCTTAGGGATAGCAGGAGGCTGAGGGAAGGCAAGATGATCCTGCATGTCGAAAATGGAGCAAGAGTTGCTGTTGTGGCCATGAAAATCTACCCTCTTTGATTACCGCTTGGGAGCATCTTAGTACTTAGGGACTATTTCTTTATACCTAATCAAAACAAAAATTTGATTTCTATTTCATATTTGGCATAAGTTAACTATGTGATTAGTTTCTTTAAGGACCACTGTACAATTCTTTTTTGAAAGAAATAAAATCGCAAGTGATTTCTTAATTAACAATCTCTACTAGTTACATGTAGGTGTATCTGTTTACAATGTCGAGCAAAACTTGAATGTCATAGGATCAAAGCAACCTAAAGATAGTGTTAATGAAAGGTATCTGTGGTACCTTATGCTAGGTCGTATAGCTGAAGATAGGATTAACAAATTGAAGAAATCTGGACTAATGGGTTCATTGACTTTCTAGTCATATCGGATTTATGAATCATGTCTTCACAGCAAAATGACCAAGCTACACTTTATGGGACATGGGGAAAGGACAATAGAACTACTTGCTCTAGTACATACAAATGTGTGCAGTCCATTTGATGTGCTGGCCAGAGGCTGGTTTATCTACTTGTTATCTTTATTGATGATTTATCTTAGTATGGGTATGTGTACCTAATACGATACAAGTCTGAAGCCTTTGAAAAGTTTAAGAAATTTAGACATGAAGATGAAAAATAAACTGGAAAGCTCATTAAGGTTCTTTAAATAGATCAAGGAGGCAAATATCTTAGTCAAAAATTTCTAGACTATCTCAAGGATAAAGGCATTATCTCATAGTAGACTCCACCTAAAATGCTTCAACCCAATGAGGTTTCAGAATGGAGAAACCAAATTCTATTGGATATGGTCCAATCTATAATGAGCTTCATGGACCTTTCTGAGTTCCTTTGGAGACATAGTTTGCTAATTGTAATATAGATACTAAATAGATTTTTCTATCTAAAACTGTTACTACCACACGATATGAGATATGGCATAGCAAGAAGCTAAGTGTGAGTCATCTCAAAATTTAGGATTGTCCGGCTCATATCAAGAGATAGTAGGCAAACAAGTTAGAATCTAGGTCCCTTAGAGCTTAATTTATCAGATATCCTAAAAAGTTGTTAGGATATTATTTCTATCTTTTGAAAGACCATAATATGATTGTAAGTTGATATTCCATTTTTTTTGAGAAATAGTTTGTTCAAGATGGTGGCATCAGATGATAGATTACGCTCAAGGAGAAAGTCTCTAAAGAGCAACAAGCCAAGAAACCTAAGGAACTCAATCAGTCTGAGCTGATCCACACACTACCTCCTCCATCTCGTAGGTCAAGTAGGATTTTTCATCTTTCTAGGAGGTACTTAGGTATTATTTTAGAGGATGTAGAGAAAATATTCCTCACAAAAAATGAGGTTCAAAATGATGATCCCAAAACCTATGATGAAGCAATATCAAATATTGACTTTAAGAAATGGTGAGAGATAATGAAGTCAAAGATCGACTCAATGCACTCGAACCAAGTCTGGACATTGGTAGATCCACTTGAAGGTATTGTACCTATTGGATGTAAATGAATCTTTAAGAGAAAGATTGGTACAGAGTGGAGACATTCAAAGCTAGGTTAGTGAAGAAATGATATAATCAGCGCAAGGTATTGACTATCAGAATACCTTCTCATCGGTGGCCATGCTTAAATCCATCCATACATTGCTTGCTATTGCAACTTATTTTGACTACAAAATAAGACAGATGGATGTAAAAATAGTGTTTCTAAATGGATATCTTAAGAAAGATACCTATATGGAATTGCCCCTTGGTTTCACATCTAGTTATGGTGATCATAAGGTCTACAAGCTACAAAGATCCATCAATGGACTTAAGCTGGCATCTCGGAGCTGGAATGCTCATTTTAATAATATAATCAAATCATTTGATTTCATCAAGAATGAGGAGGAACTCTATGTATTCAAAAATATCAGTGGGAGTGCTGTTGTCTTTCTCATATAGTATGTGGATGACAACCTCCTGATTGGGAATGACATTCCCATGTTGACCTCGATCCAAGTATGGTTGTCTAAGGAGTTTTTTTTAAAAGATCTAGGAGTGGCATCCTTCATTTTGGGGATTAAGGTCCCTAGGTCTCTCATAGAAGATGTACATAGAGAAGGTGCTGAAGAGGTTTAGCATGGAGAACTCTAAGAGGAGACTTGTGCCCTTTAGACATGGCATTTATCTCTCCAAAAAGATGTGCCCCAACACACCTGAAGAGATAGAACGCATGAGCAAGATCCGTTATGCTTTGGCAATATGGAGCCTTATGTACACCATGCTATGTACACGACCTGATATCGCCTATGTTATGTGTCACTAGCAGATATCAGTCGAATCCAGATGAAAAGTACTAGACTTCTATGAAATGTATTCTTAAATACTTGAGAATAACTAAGAATATGTTTCTGATCATTTGTAATGGAGAACTCTAGGTGCAAGGGTATATAGACTCAAACTTTATGTCTAACACAGATGATCAAAAGTCGACATCTAGAAGTCTATTCCTATGTAATGATGGTGCTGTAAGCTAGATGAGTTCTAAGCAAACCATGATAGTAGACTCCACCATGAAAATAGGGTGCATCGCTACCTCGAAAGCTATGAAGAAGACATTCTGATTCAAGAAGTTTATTGAAGAGCTTGGAGTAATGCCATTAGATGCCGACCTTTGTTCTACGACAACAATGATGCCATAGCCCTAGCTAAGGAGTTGAGGTCTCACCAGAAGTCCATGCACATCGAGTGGTGAGTCCATCTCATCCATGATTTGCTCGAGAAGAGATACGTCAAGGTCAAGAGTGTCGACACCATAGATAATGCGGCTAACTCACTAATGAAGCTTTTAAGCTAATAGAAGATCAAAGCCCACCTTGAGAAGATGAGATCTAGATTTGTACTCAATTTGCTTTAGGTCAAATGGAAGTTTGTTAGATTTGTGCCCCAGAAGCCAGATTGGCCAACACTTGTAAAATACGTTTTAGGGATATTTCTATAATTTTGACTTAAAATTAATAAAGAAATTATTTTCTTGTATCATATTGTGTATAAAGTGTCTGTGATACATCCATTAAGTTAACTTGCATGAAAACACATATTCTTAAGAGTTGAGAATTTAAGACATGTGTTATTATAATTAACACATAAACTGCTTCCGATCGTAGGATCATCATGAGGATGGTAATCAATCTAGAAGATCAGTGTACGATCACTTTCTTATGATAGATGTGTCTTAAGTCTATGGTGTGGAGACACCAGAGTAAAAGTATGGGTACTTATTGAGAATAAGAGCACTGAGCATGAACGTCTCAAGTAGTCATAAGGGAGTCTACCTTCTTGTTGATGACTAGCTTGATGTTGTAGCTATGTATCTGGTTCTTTGACTTGAGATGCATTGGTAGTTCATCTTGAGTATGCTATAGTTTGACTACACTATAACTCAGTCTCCTAGCCATTTGGAACCCTAAGGAGTATGTTGGCTATTGCATATTCATTGTTGGAATTGGATCACACTAACATGGGATCTATCAACCTTGGTAGATGAGTAGTATTATCATGATCATAAGATCGAATCCTAAAGCCAGGCTAGGTCACATAAACAAGAATAGAATAAATAGGTTGACTCAAAAGAAAATTTTCAAAGTCAGTGATTATGAATTACTTCCAACCTATGAATCTTGCCTTCTTGATAAAATGACCAAGTCACCTTTTACTAAAAAAGATGAGAGAGCTACTGAGCTCTTAGGTCTAGTATATACTAATGTATGTGGACCAATGAGCACTAGTGCCAGAGGTAGATATTTCTACTTCATTACTTTCATAGATGATCTATTCAGGTACGGATATATTTATCTAATGAAATATAGGTCAGATTTATTTAAAATATTTCAAAAATTTTGAAGTGAAGTAGAAAAATAAATAGATGATCAAGGAGGTGAATATCTATCCAGTGAGTTCTTGACATATCTATGAGAAAATGGAATTCTCTCATAGTGGACTCCTAGCACACCACAGCATAATGGTGTATCGAAAAGGAGAAATCAAATCTTGTTGGACATGGTTCGATCCATGATTGGGTTTGCTAGTCTATCTATTTTATTTTAGGATTATGCTCTTGAGACTGCGTATTATATATTGAACAATGTATTGAGTAATTCTATCGCAAGGACTCCATATGAGATATGGACTGGGCATAGGCGTACACTCTCTCACCTATGGGTTTGGGGTTGTCTGACCTATGTCAAACATTTGCATATAGATAAGCTTGGACCCCAGTCTGATAAGTGTATATTTATAGGATATCCCAAAGAAAGTAAGAGTTACTATTTCTACCATGCTGAAGAACAAAAGGTGTTCGTCAGCATTAAGACAATCTTTTAAGAAAAGAAGTTTCTTGGTGAAAGAATTATTGCCTTAAAGATTGAACTTGATGAAGTTCAATAGGTAGAAAAACAAACACCTGTAGCTGAACCTGAGTCGGATTTGATTAGATCAGATTCGGAGCCTAGTGTATCTACACCATTAAGACGATCCGGTAGAGTACCATTGTTAGATATATGTGCCCTAGAAGCCAGAATTGGCTGACACTTGTAATACACTTCTAGGGGCAAAATTATAATTTTGACTATAATTAATGAAATGGGTTATTTTCTATCACACATGTGTATTTAGTGTCTGTGATACATCCTTTGAGTTAATGGTAATGATAATTCATATTTTCAAGAGTTGAAAATTTAAGACATGAATAATCATTATTAACTCATAAACAGCTCCCGACCATAGGATCATCACGAGGATGGTGATTGATCCGGAAGGTTGGTGTACGATCGCTTCTCTTTAGTAGATGAGTCTTAAGTCTACGGTGTGGAGACACCGGAGCGAGAGTACAGGTACTCGTTAGAGAACGAGGGCACTGAGCGTGACCACCTCGAGTAGTCATTAGGGAGTCTACCTTCTCGTCAATGACTGACTCGATGCTGCAGTAGTGTGTCTGGTTCTTTGACCTGAGATGCATCGGCAGTTCACCTTGAGGGTGTTATAGTTTGACTACACCATTACTCGGTCTCCTAGCCATATGGAACCCTGAGGTGTATGTTGGCTATAGCATGTTCATTGTAGGAACTGGATTGCATCAAGATGGAATCTATCTACCTCGGTGGTAGAGGAGCAGCCCTATGATGATCATGAGAATCAAGTCCAGAAATCCATGGCCATGGTAGAGTGAAATAATAGAAAGAGTTTCTATTTAGATTTTCACATTGGACTCGAATCGAATGATTACATCATATGACAGAGACTAGGGTTTGACGAGTTCACCTTAACCCTAATCTGATCGGGGCTCAAGATAGAAGAACTTAATCACACAGGTAGCTGCACCAAGAGGTTCGCATTCAGCTCTGATGGGTTGCCACCATATACTGCTAGGTGTCACTGGTGGATTTTGGGAGCAATTAGAATGATTTAGATGATCGATCATTCTAGCTGTTCGAATCAGAAGAGTTCTGATCCATCGAAAGGAGTTTCGATGATGTCGATGATAGAGATCATGACATATCCCATTACCATACAGAACTGAACCTAACTGGGTCACACAAACAAGGGTTTGAATCTGGTGATCATCAATTGAACTGATCTAGTTCAATTGATCTGAATGAGATTCAATTAGGTTCAAGGAAATCGTGCTAGCACTCGATTGAACCTAACGTTCTTCTTTTACTATCATAAATAAGTTGTCCTGACTGAGCCAAAGGAGTTTGTGCTCAATCAGAGGCCTTCATATGGTCTGACTGGAGGTTGTCCAAGTCAGAAAAGGTTGTCTTATTTTGTAAGACATTACTGCCATTTTTGGTCACCTGCCATTTCTTGTTCTTTGACTTTGGTCAAAAGTCTACCTTTGACTGGTCAAACGTTGACCATTGACCACTTTGACTTTTGACCACATGTCATGCACCTATTGGAGAGCTGGTGGGGGCCTGTCCCCCTGCCAGAACCTGGCAAGGAGAAGGGCGCACGCCAAGGGTGGCGTGAGCCCAAGTAGGAGGCGCCTAGGAGTCCTTGTTGGACAAGGACTCCACCTCCCTTTTGGATTCCAATTCAGAGTTCTACTAAGAATCCAAGTTTGACTGGTCTTAGGCGCCCTCTAAGGAGGAATCCAGGGGTCTCTATTCCAACCAATCAGATTTAGATCTGATTTCACAAAGGGTTGTGATTGGTTGGAGAGGAAGAGGAGTTGGATCACAAGAGGTCTATAAATAAGACCCTGCGCCCAACCCTAATCCTAAGTGAATTGAATAGAGATTTCCCACGCCCCAAGGCTGCCTCTCCCCTCCTTCTCCATGCCATAGTCTCTTCTCCCCTTGCTCTCCACGTCCAAAAGGAGTTTTGGACTTGGTTGGTGCGATTCAGATCAAGGAAAGGCGATCAAAAGCAAGAAGGCTGCGCTGCTGCAAAAGGACGACTGCAGATCTTCAAAAGAGTTTTGAAGATCCTCCAGATCAGATCCAGATCTGATTTTTGGAGGTGTGATAGAGAAGAAGAGGATCTCCAGATCCAACCCGAGTGGATACCGGTAGAGGCCAGGCGCTTGCGTGGCTAAGATCCAGAACCTTCCGCTGCAATCAGGATCATCTACAGGGTAATAGGATTACCCAAATCAGGTAAATTAAATTTGATTTAATTTATCTTATTTTATTTTATTTATTAAAATAATAAGAATCAGATCTAAAACATATCAAGATCTGATTGAGATCAAGAGAAAATTTTTGAAATATATCTCTTGATCTAATCAGATCTGGACGAACCTGGACCGGGAAATCAGGATTTCCCTTCAACTGGTATCAGAGCCATGGTTCTAAAATTGTTTAGATCTGATTTTAATTTTATTTTAATTAAAAATAAGTGATTTCAGATGTCACATGAGATGTGATCAGATCTGAAATCAGAAAAAATTAAAATTAAATGATTTGGATCTAAGAACATGAAGATATGCATGACTAGTTCTAGAATAGAATAGTTCTATAGAATAGTTTTGCATGTCTTTGATTTAATCTGATTAAATCATATTTTAGATCTTCTTATTTACTATTTTTCTGATATTATAAGTGTTATAATAACATCTGATAAATAGCAAATAAAAATTATTTAATTTTAAATATCATATGAGATATGATTAGATGCATGTCTAGACTAGTTGTAGAATAGTTCTACATAATTGTCTAGATTAGAATTTATTTTGATTAGATCAATTTAAATCTAATTTTTTAGATTATTATGAGATAATTTAGATCTGAAAACATGCATGATTTGATACATGAGATGTATGCAAAATATGCCATGATTAGATCTAAATTTGTATATGAGATATATGATATAGATCTAATAACTGTTTTGTAGATTTACATGTTCCTGATTAAGGCGTTCCTCTTGGCCGTCCGGTCATAAGAACGAAGAAGGGTTTAAAGGCCCTCTCTTCCCATTCGATGGGGTGTTCTTATGACGTGTAGGGGTGCTGCGTGTTCGTCCTTAATCAGAAACCCAAAACTTACTTTCTGCAAAACCCTAGATCCTGAAACCCTAGGATTTATTGTGCATATTTTGTTTATGAACCCAACTTAATTAAGAATTAAGTTTATGGAATATTAATTAGGTCTAAAATTGAGAATTTCAGATCTAAGACATATTCATAATACTGGGTTCGGGCTTGGGTAGCTCAATTAGGTCTAAGCGGTTGATCAAACCGAATCAAGAGTTGGTTAGATGGGATCAACAATGCTTAAATTGACCAGCCTAATAGGATTAAGTCTGGGTCAAGATCGAGTCACGATCAAGCAAGACCTAATTAGGCTCAGAGGTTAGAGTCTGGATTGTAGGCTAACCCAATTGGTTCTGACTCAACAATTTGGTGTCTAAGGTAAGTTTGGCACAGACGACCGACTGGTTTTTAATTGGAAGCTACTCGACCTGAATGCGTTCTTGTGCGAGTTAACGGCATATTCCTTCCACCGGTCTCACTTACCTGGCCATATCTGTTGACACAGTTCTGATCTGAGGTGGTCAATAATCCGAGCTGACCCATGCCACTAGGTTAGTCATAATTGTTATGACTAAGCCAAGTCTAGTTTAATGAGACCTGAATCAATTCTCCCTAAGAAAAGATTAAGTCTGAGGTCTTCCACCATTGTAGATGTGCGGGCCCTTCCCGGGGTTGATTGTTCTCGGCTGGATACAGTGGCTCAGTTGCACCGGGAAGATGCAACCATGTCTATTAGGCATTGGATGCTATGGGCTGGAGGATGAGTTGGGCTCAATATTTCGGATACGGTGAGAGACCCAATTAGGAACCCAGTCTATGCAAATGGTGGGTCTGACTTAACTAAGGAGTGGATCAATATTTCCGGATACGGTGAGATTCATGAATTAGAGACCAAGTTTGGGTGCACCATGATTAGAGAATCATTGAACAAGAGTTGTTCACTCATTGGCTAACCCATCACCAATAACTGTTAGGTGAGGTGATGAGTCAGTTGGTGAGACCGCACCACCCACTAGAAATCATTCAATCGTGGAGATTTTTGCATCTCTACAGAGGGAGTGTAGGGATCCGAGAAAATAGTGGGAGCTAATTTGTTTAAAAATAAAATCCCTAAACAAATTGGTCAAGTCAAAATTACAGTATCTAACTAGAATCTTTGACTCTCTACAGGAAAATGTCTGCGTCCAACCCATTGGCACGTATCCTAGACACACATAGACTGACTGGACCCAATTATAAAGATTGGCTCAGGAACTACAAAATTGTTTTGGGTTCAGAGAAGTTAACACATGTTTTGGACCAGGACCCTCCCACCTTACCAGCTCGTCCATCCACTGAACAGAGAGCGTCTCTGGAAAAATGGATTGACGAAGACAATAAGGCCAGATACTACATGTTGGGCTCGATGTCTGATGAGCTCCAGCGCCAACATGAAGATATCGGGACTGCTCGCCAAATGTTGGCTCACCTACAGGAGATGTTTGGTGAACAGAGTCGCGCAGCCAAATATCAAGTCACGAAATGACTTTTTAAGGCTAAGATGCGTGATGGGCAGTCAGTCCAAGATCACTGTCTGACAATGATCAAGGACATGGAAGAGCTTGAGAAGCTCGGTGTGAAGTTGGACTTGGACTTGCAGAATGATATTATTCTGCAATCCTTGACTGATGCATATGGGCAATTCATCATGAATTACCACATGCATAAACTTCAAGAATTCCTTGGCCGAGTTGATGAATATGCTGGTTACCGCTGAGCTTTCTATGAAAGGTTCTAAAGGCTCAGTTCTTGCTATGGAACGGACTTCTTCCAAAAGAAAGTCTTATGGAAAGAAAAAGAAGTCTGTGAAAAAGCAAAAGGTAGAAGGATCAAAGAAGAAGAAGGCAGAACCGAAGAAGAAGGTCGATGGCAAAGGAAAGTGTTTCCATTGCAACAGCGACGGCCATTGGAAGCGGAACTGCCCTACTTACCTGGCCACCCTAAAGAACAAGAAGGAAGGTCCTTCTGGAGGTATGCTCGTTATTGAGTCTAACCTTACGGTTTCTTCTGCATCCAGTTGGGTGCTTGACTCTGGTTCTAGTGCTCATCTGTGCACTTCCTATGCAGGGTCTTGAGGATAGCAGGAGGCTGAGGGATGGAGACATGATCCTACGCATCGGTAATGGAGCAAGAGTTGCTGCAGTAGCCGTGGGAACATACCCTCTGCGATTACCATCTGGTTTAGACTTAGTTTTAAAAGACTGTTATTATGTGCCTGCAGCTAGCAGGAATTTGATTTCTGTTTCATGCTTAGCACAAGAAGGTTATGTGATCACCTTCTTTAAGGACCATTGTAACATTCTTTATGAAAGAAATAAAATTGCAAATGGTTTCCTTGTTAATGGTCTTTATCAGTTGCATATTGATGTACCTGTTTTAACTATCGAGCAAAACGTGAATGCCAAACGACCTAGGGATAGTCCAAACGACAGATATCTATGGCACCTGAGATTAGGTCATATAGCAGAAGATAGGATTAACAAATTGGAGAAAAATGGGCTATTGAGTCCATTGACTTTTGAGTCATATCCAACTTGTGAATCTTGTCTTCAAGGCAAAATGACTAAACTCCCTTTTGTTGGACATGGGGAGAGGGCCACAGATCTCCTTGCCCTAGTACATACTGATGTGTGCGGCCCATTTCGATGTGCCGGCTAGAGGCAATTTTGTCTACTTCATTACCTTTACCGATGATCTGTCTAGGTATGGGTATGTGTATCTTATGAGACACAAGTCTGAAGCCTTTGAAAAGTTCAAAGAATTCAGACATGAAGTAGAAAAACAAACTGGAAAACCCATTAAGGTTCTTCGATCAGATCGAGGAGGTGAATACCTTAGCCGGGAAATTCCTAGACTATCTTAAGAAAAATGGCATAGTCTCTCAATGGACTCCACCAGGAACACCTCAACTCAACGGGGTTTCAGAACGGAGAAATCGGACTCTATTGGATATGGTTCGATCCATGATGAGCTTCACAGACCTCCCAGATTTTCTTTGGGGACATTCATTATTAACTTCAATTCTATTTACTGAATAGGGTTCCCTCTAAAACCGTTCCTACCACACCGTATGAGATATGGCACGGTAAGAAACCAAGTCTGAGTCATCTCAGAATTTGGGGTTGTCCGGCTTCATGTCAAAAGACAACAAGCGGACAAGTTAGAGTTTAGGTCCTTTAGAGCTCGATTCATAGGATATCCTAAAGAGTCATTAGGATACTATTTCTACATTCCAGAAGACCACAATGTGATTGTGAGTCGACATGCCATATTTCTTGAAAAATAGTTTATTCAAGATAGTGGCATTGGAAAGCAGATTAAGCTTGATGAGAAAGTCTCACAAGCAGAACGAGCTAAGGACCAAGTGGAACCAAATCAGGTTGAGCCAATAAGAACACTACCTCCTCCACCTCGTAGATCGGAAAGAGTTTTCCCGTCCCCCTGAAAGATACTTAGGTATTATTTCAGAGGACGTAGAGGAAATGTTCCTCATAGGTAATGGTGCTCATGGTGATGATCCCAAAACCTACAACGAGGCGATATCAGATATCGACTCCGAGAAATGGCTTGAGGCAATGAAGTCAGAAATTCGACTCGATGCACTCAAACCAAGTCTGGACCTTGGTAGATCCACCAGAAGGTATAGTACCTATTGGGTGTAAATGGATCTTCAAGAGAAAGATTGGTGCAGATGGGAATGTGGAGACATTCAAGGCTAGACTGGTGGCAAAAGGTTATAGTCAACGTGAAGGCATTGACTATCAGGATACCTTTTCCCCAGTAGCTATGCTAAAATCCATCCGCACATTGCTTGCTGTTGCAGCCTATTTCGATTATGAAATATGGCAAATGGACGTGAAAACGGCATTCCTAAATGGATATCTTGAGGAAGATATCTATATGGAACAGCCGCTAGGTTTCACATCCAGTGATACTGATCACAAGGTTTGCAAGCTGCAAAGGTCCATATATGGACTTAAGCAAGCATCTCGGAGCTGGAACACTCGTTTCAATGATGTGATCAAAAAGTTTGGTTTCATCAAAAATGAAGAGGAACCATGTGTTTTCAAAAGGGTCAGTGGGAGCGCTGTTGTCTTCCTCGTATTGTACGTGGATGACATCCTCCTTATTGGGAATGATATTCCCATGTTGACATCAGTCAAGATGTGGTTGTCCTAAGGAATTCTCCATGAAAGACCTAGGTGAAGCATCCTTTATTCTAGGAATTAAGGTCTATAGGGATAGACCGAATAGGATGCTAGGACTTTCACAGAAGATGTACATAGAGGAAGTACTAAAGAGGTTTAGTATGGAAAACTCTAAGAGGGGATTAATACCCTTCAGACATGGTATTCATCTTTCCAAGAAGATGTGCCCCAGCACACCTGAGGAAATAGAACGCATGAGCAAGATCCCTTATGCTTCTGCAATAGGGAGCCTCATGTATGCCATGCTATGTACACGACCTGATATAGCCCATGCTGTGAGTGTCACAAGCAGATATCAGTCAAATCCAGGTGAAGAACACTGGACTTCTGTGAAATGTATCCTTAAGTACTTGAGAAGAACTAAGGATATGATGTTGGTCTTTGGTAATGGAGAACTCCAAGTCCAGGGATACACAGACTCGGACTTCATGTCCGATATAGATGATCGAAAGTCGAAGCATCATGCTGCAAAGGAAGCATTCTACAAGAAGTTTGCTGCTGGAGTAATGAAGAGTTGGCGCCATAGCCCTTGCAAACAGGTCCAAGATGAGCGGCATACCTCATCCGCGATTACCTTGAGAAAGGTTACGTTGAGGTCAAGAGAGTCAACTCCACAGATAATGTGGCAGACCCACTTACAAAGCCGTTGGGCCAGCAGAAGATCGAAGCCCACCTTGAGAAGATGGGACTTAGACTTGTAGCCAATTGGCTTTAGGACAAGTGGGAGATTGTTAGATATATGTGCCCTAGAAGCCAGAATTGGCTGACACTTGTAATACACTTCTAGGGGCAAAATTATAATTTTGACTATAATCAATAAAATGGGTTATTTTCTATCACATATGTGTATTTAGTGTCTGTGATACATCCTTTGAGTTAATGGTAATGATAATTCATATTTTCAAGAGTTGAAAATTTAAGACATGAATAATCATTATTAACTCATAAAATGCTCCCGACCATAGGATCATCACGAGGATGGTGATTGATCCGGAAGGTTGGTGTACAATCGCTTCTCTTTAGTAGATGAGTCTTGAGTCTACGGTGTGGAGACACCGGAGCGAGAGTACAGGTACTCGTTAGAGAACGAGGGCACTGAGCGTGACCACCTCGAGTAGTCATTAGGGAGTCTACCTTCTCGTCAATGACTGACTCGATGCTGCAGTAGTGTGTCTGGTTCTTTGACCTGAGGATGCATCGGCAGTTCACCTTGAGGGTGTTATAGTTTGACTACACCATTACTCGGTCTCCTAGCCATATGGAACCCTGAGGTGTATGTTGGCTATAGCATGTTCATTGTAGGAACTGGATTGCATCAAGATGGAATCTATCTACCTCGGTGGTAGAGGAGCAGCCCTATGATGATCATGAGAATCAAGTCCAGAAGTCCATGGCCATGGCAGAGTGAAATAATAGAAAGAGTTTCTATTTAGATTTTCACATTGGACTCGAATCGAATGATTACATCATATG
This sequence comes from Cocos nucifera, assembly GCA_006176705.1. Classification (NCBI taxonomy): domain Eukaryota; kingdom Viridiplantae; phylum Streptophyta; class Magnoliopsida; order Arecales; family Arecaceae; genus Cocos; species Cocos nucifera. Next base: position 1,535 of record QRFJ01002284.1, on the reverse strand, counting down.
ACAGAGACTAGGGTTTGACGAGTTCACCTTAACCCTAATCTGATCGGGGCTCAAGATAGAAGAACTTAATCACACAGGTAGCTGCACCAAGAGGTTCGCATTCAGCTCTGATGGGTTGCCACCATATACTGCTAGGTGTCACTGGTGGATTTTGGGAGCAATTAGAATGATTTAGATGATCGATCATTCTAGCTGTTCGAATCAGAAGAGTTCTGATCCATCGAAAGGAGTTTCGATGATGTCGATGATAGAGATCATGACATATCCCATTACCATACAGAACTGAACCTAACTGGGTCACACAAACAAGGGTTTGAATCTGGTGATCATCAATTGAACTGATCTAGTTCAATTGATCTGAATGAGATTCAATTAGGTTCAAGGAAATCGTGCTAGCACTCGATTGAACCTAACGTTCTTCTTTTACTATCATAAATAAGTTGTCCTGACTGAGCCAAAGGAGTTTGTGCTCAATCAGAGGCCTTCATATGGTCTGACTGGAGGTTGTCCAAGTCAGAAAAGGTTGTCTTATTTTGTAAGACATTACTGCCATTTTTGGTCACCTGCCATTTCTTGTTCTTTGACTTTGGTCAAAAGTCTACCTTTGACTGGTCAAATGTTGACCATTGACACTTTGACTTTTGACCACATGTCATGCACCTATTGGAGAGCTGGTGGGGGCCTGTCCCCCTGCCAGAACCTGGCAAGGAGAAGGGCGCACGCCAAGGGTGGCGTGTGCCCAAGTTGGAGGCGCCTAGGAGTCCTTGTTGGACAAGGACTCCATCTCCTTTTTGGATTCCAATTAGAGTTCTCCTAAGAACCAACTTTGACTGGTCTTAGGCACCCTCTAAGGAGGAATCCAGGGGACTCTATTCCCACCAATCAGATTTAGATCTGATTTCACAAAGGGTTGTGATTGGTTGGGAAGAAGAGGAGTTGGATCACAAGTTAGTCTATAAATAAGACCCTGCGCCCAACTCTAATTAAGTGAATTCAATGAGATTTCCCATGCCCCAAGGCTGCCTCTCCCCTCCTTCTCCATGCCATAGTCTCTTCTCCCCTTGCTCTCCACGTCCAAAAGAGTTTTGGACTTGGTTGGTGCGATTCAGATCAAAGGAAAGGCGATCAAAAGCAAGAAGGCTGCGCTGCTGCAAAAGGACGACTGCAGATCTTCAAAAGAGTTTTGAAGATCCTCCAGATCAGATCCAGATCTGATTTTTGGAGGTGTGATAGAGAAGAAGAGGATCTCCAGATCCAACCCGAGTGGATACCGGTAGAGGCCAGGCGCTTGCGTGGCTAAGATCCAGAACCTTCCGCTGCAATCAGGATCATCTACAGGGTAATAGGATTACCCAAATCAGGTAAATTAAATTTGATTTAATTTATCTTATTTTATTTTATTTATTAAAATAATAAGAATCAGATCTGAAACATATCAAGATCTGATTAAGATCAAGAGAAAAATTTTTGAAATATATCTCTTGATCTAATCAGATCTGGACGAACCTGGACCGGGAAATCAGGATTTCCCTTCA